>OMKY01136777.1:3399-22521 GCA_900302395.1 Bregmaceros cantori
CCTCCTGAATCACAATCACTGTAGAGACAAGAACATTTTCTTTTACTTCACCATATCTGTAGAAATTAACTCTTTGGCAATCAATAGGGCTGTTGCACGGTGATGTCGCGGCTTGGCGGCGGCAGACATTTTGGTGGTTGGTGGTGGCAGTGCGGTCAGACGAACAGGCAGAGAACGATAGGACCATAGGTCGAGCAGTGCCGCAGGTTCTCATTCCCTCTCCGGATTTTCTACAATGTCTCCCTCCGACTTTCCATCCCAGTTTCCGGTTTAATCCTGTCACTATCTCTCTCAATGAAGAATAAGAAACGGCGCCTTCTTTTATTGATTTCTCCATGGTAATATGCTATCAATCGCCAGCAGATGGCAGACTAACTACATCCATTGTATTTGCAGCTATATAATGGACGTGAAGTGCTAAGCCATATCACTTAACCGTCCGTATATACATATACTTCACCGTACGTGATACCACCAAAATGTCTTCCGCCGCTAAGCCGTGACATCACGTGCAGCATCCCTATTCCTTCATTCCAACATTTAGTATTTTCTCTCTAGCTTCCATTTCTGTGCCAAGGCGAACGCAAGCCTATACATCACAGAGTATGTCCTGAAGCTTCCGGCAGCACGCAGCTGAAGAATCCCGCCACCCTCGTTATTTTTGTCGCCTTAATTTGACTCGTAAGGGTAGAAGTGGAGGAATAAAAAAAAAAAAACGAGACAGTGATCCTCGCGGCAGAATTAAAGCGGTGTCATATAGCGGGGGTTTATTTCTATGGATGTATATGGTGTGAGCAGTGAGCAAGGTTAGCATGAAGGAGGGAGCAAGAGTGTCCCACATTGCACACACACACACACACATGTGCACGTACACACACACTCACACACATTGTGCACGTACATACCCACACTCAACCATACATACACACACATATACACACACACACATATACACACACATGCACATACCTACACGCACACTCACACACACACATACACACTCACACACGCGCACGCACATACCCACACACACCCACACACACTCACACACACACGTACACAAACACTCACATACCCACACACACATTTACACACACATATACACACACTCACACACACGCACATACCCACACTCACCCACTCACACACACACACACACACACACACTCTCATTATCATTGTTATTAGCATGGAGCCACTTCATGCACATGTTTCACTCCACAATTTATGCTACTCCTCGCGCACAGGCACAACCACGCATGTTCATGCACATGCATGCGTGCACGCCGATTATTCTATACCTAAGCAGGAACACACTCCTGACACATTTGTAATTTGTTAAAACATACGCTAAAGGACTTCATGCATTATTCCTCTCACTCTCCTGAAAATCCAGGGATGTTCATTATCGCCTCTCCTAGGGAAAGACGAGGCGATGGCACCAAATCGCTCCTTGCATGACTTAAGTGCACTTAGTGGGCCGCTCAAGAAGAAATATGGTAAGTCGTACGAGGTATAGGCTGCCGAACCGGGGGCAAGGCAATAGGCAAGTATACATAAAATGGATCATATAATTGGCATAGGGAAAAAGGCTAGTTTAAGATGGGAGGTGTACTGTAAGAATGCCCCCAGAATCCACTCCGATCATCTACCGCAATGCATCGGAACTGCAACGTTCTCCACTGGGTGTCAGTGCCGGCCTTTCAATTAGCTGGCATTCGGTTATTGGACGCCAGCATTCCGGTATGGGTTAGGGTTCGGAACGGCCTTTCCAGCATGCCATAACCGCGGCCCTTCCATGTCGGAACGCCAACGCTTCTGTGTCGGGGCAGCAAATGTACCATGTCGGAACCGCAGAACTTCCAAATGCAGTTATCGTAGAGAAGAACAGTCAGAACTCAGTGTCGTCGAAATGGAGGCATGTAACCGGACAGAAATGAGGGTGGTGCAAGGTATCACCTTTATTGGCAACAATTGAATATAGAGGGATTATGTTTAGTCCACACTTTTGAAACTGCAATACACAAAAAGGCCACAAGATGGAGACAGATCGGCGGTCACATGCCAGCGATGTCCAGCGATGCAACGTTTGTCTCAGGAAATGCTGCCATGGACTCCCGCGACCGAATATATTCCAGGATTTATCACCACATCCGCATCACAGTGTAAACATTGATTCACAGGGGATGCAGGTGGTGTTAATGGGACAAACTCGTATCAATAATGTAGGCGAGCTTGGGCCCCAGCGCACAACATGCGGAAACAATACAACTGTACATGCTTCATTTATTATTAATGCATGAAGCTGGCCACACCACTAAGCACCTCCTATTCAACCCGTAGGTGCTGTGACGCAGGATCAGCTCGAGCACCGCACATGCGGAAAAAAAAGAATCATTTTTTTTTATTAACAGTCTCAATGAATTTCTGCATAGTCACATGTGCACTAGCAGACAATAACAGTATATCTAATTGATGAGGCACACATTAAAAGGCACCGGTTTCATAGTGCATGAGGTATGGAGGCAATATAGGGGCACTCATGCAAGTGTAGGCCTAAAAACATTATAAAGATTAAAATCAACACGAAACGCAGTGGTAGCATTATGAGCAGACAACCTTAGTCGTGCTACACACACACACACACACACACACAGCCATTGAAAGACTCAACATTAAGGATTCCAATTAATGTACATCGTTCGTGACGCAAATGTGAATTATTTCCCTGAATGAAAGGTCAATCACGGTGGGATGGAGATTGGTTCCATATATTCAGAGATGGGCAGTGATGCATTACATTTACTCTGTTACAATTTTTTTGTACTTTTCTAGTTTTGGAGTACATTTTTTACAAGTTTCTTTTTAGTTTTACTCGAGTAAATTTGAGGTGACGTCAGCAGTTCGCTACTCGGTTTAATTAACTTGGTCTTTAGCGACACCTGTCAGCTTGGTACAAGTTGTGCCAGGCGGTGTTTCAATTTAAGTCGATGCTTCCGGTTTCGTTTCTGTTCCCTAGAGAATACAAAAAGTTACCGGTTTTCGTTTTCGTTCCTTGAACCAGTTCAAAGCCCTGGTTTGTACTACCAGAGACTGTGTACTTGCCATTTATTGTGTGTTTTATTTTCCATCTATCCGTATGGACAAACTGTAACACTAGACAGGTTGGCAAGGCTTTTGTCCTCTACTGCTTGGGTTCCTTGTTAGTACTATTACACTGCTCAGTGTATACTAGGACTAACCTAGTCCTAGTATCTCTCTAGATGTTTAACAAATGGGACAAGTTATATGTATGCGACTGCAAACATATAACTGCTTTCAAGCGTCACCTAAAGACACTCCTTTTTAAGCAGGCTAATGAATAGAACCCCCCAGTCCCCTCTTACATACTATAAGAACGGTTTCAGATATAAGGCCAACATTGTGTTCAATATCAATTCCAATTTCAACTAGAATTATGCAGTTGGCTTTCACTGCTATAGGGATATCCCCAAAATGTGGAAGAATCAATAAACCCCAGTCCAGTATTATTGTAGAGCTTTGTAGCTTCAGAGCTTTCTGCAGGAATTGTGACGTCACAGAGAGTCTTGTACAGTACAAACTGGACCAAAGATTCGGCCACGCACAAAATAAAGAGCAACAAAGAGTACATATTTTTGATTAATTTCTGACTTGCGCCATTGTTGTTATGACACTGGTCATTGCGGGGGAAGTAAAATTCCACCACAATTGGTCATTTCTGGCTAAAGGATTTATGTAGGTTTACACATATCTGATGTGGTGGTAGGTGGCAGGAGGGAAACTTTATAACCGGCACTTAATTCCTGTCCCCCAGTCATTATACAAGGTTGTAAGATCGTGTAGATTAGGCTCGGTGTAAATCTATCGGGACAAATCCTTTTACGTTCAAATCCAGACACTGGACAAAACTTGCATATGTTTGTGTGTATGTGTGTGTGTTTTGTGTTGCGTGCATACCCTCAGAGGGACAGTCTTTAGTATTTGTGTGTGTGCATGGGGGTATAAACCATGATGAATGGCATTGATTAGGCCAAGGGTTTGTAGACTTTGTAGCTGTTCCGAAATCCCTATGTTCAGAAGTTAGTTAGTCACTGTAGTCACAGAAGAGTTAGGGGTTAGCCCTTGAACATAACCCTCAGCCTAATACTAACCCCTACCATAACCCTTGTCCCTAACCCCTAATTGACCCGTAACTCTTGTGAACATAGGGATTTTGGAAGATAGGGATTTCGGAACATAGGGCGTTCACCAGGACGAGCTTATGAAACATCTGAAGCACTCAGGAATTGCAAACCTGCGCCGTAGTGGTACAAAAAAAATAGAATTTTTAGTTCTTGCAGTATGTGTGGCAACCCATTATAAATGCAAGTGTTCGTAGAGTAGCGTGATTGCGATTGACGCACCGGCGAACATGCCAACTACATTTCCCAGCGGCCCCTGGACCAGGAAGTCTAGTCACGTGACCACCGTAAGCACAGAGCGATCTATCAGTAAGTTGGTGATTAAGTATGATTATGTTACTTATAGGCTACAGAAATGCACCAAAATGTTTTGTCATTTCCAATAACTAATAACAATTAACCAATAACCAATAACATTCTGATCCGTGTACAACTTTTTCAGTTATCGAGGGCACAAACCAACGCGGCTAAAAACATAATATGCTGTGCTGCCCAGTAGCTCAGTTGGTTAGGCAGAGCGCTGGAAAGCACACATATGCCTCAATGGCGCGGTGAGTCGGTGGTTCGAATCTCGCCACCGACGTATTTCCCGCATGTCTGCCCCCCATCTTCACCGGTTTACACTAACCCTAATAAATAAAGCTTGGGAAAAAAACAGCCTGAATGGGCTGGAAAAAAAACATAAAAAAAACCAAAAACATAACATGCTTCACGGCCATGCCCCGGCGCAGCTAAATATAAGTTCTCTTCAAGATAACAATACTAAGAAATGAGTAAAGCGACCTATTACACTTCAACAGGGATATGGGACCAACAAGCTGGAGCATTGTGCTCAAATGGACCATTGAAGCACGGAGGCAGTGGCCACCCAACAATTTAATTAGCCAAAGAGGGAAAACTGTCCACAGGTCAAAGCTATAACGAGTAACTTAACAGCTCTCCACTTTGTTTAGCTGCTAACCTTTGCCACGGGAGATCTCCGCGAGCAGGCAACAGTGCAGCGTCGACAGCTGCAGCCTGCATGCCAATACTTTAACATGCAAGATACAAACATGAAAGTGATGTTGTGCTGGGGAAAGCCAACACGCTTTTGATATTTCAGAATGAATAATGAAAGCCCTAAGGTGCTCGCACCAGGGAGGAGGTGGCTGTGGGGTGTGTGTGTGTGTGTGTGTGTGGGGAAGACAACCAAGAAGGGAAGAAGGAGGGCTCTACGCATATTTGTATGCAGGGGTTTAATTTATGTATATGTATTACTTTTGTGTGTGTGTGCATGTGTGCGTGTATGTGTGAATGTATATTCCATGTGCTTGTATGCTTGTTACATGCATCGCGACCAGTGTTGCCAAAAAGCAGAGATTACATTTACTCCTTTACAATTTTTTGGTGTACATTTTTCAAAAGTTACTTTCTACTTTTATGTGAGTAACTTTAAGGTGAAAAAAAAGTTTTACTGAGATGTCAGCAATTCTCAACTCATTACATTGACTTGGCCTTAAGCGACACATGTTGGGAACTGTTGGCACATATGTTGACGTCATATCTCTTTCTCTCTCTCCCCGTCCGGCGTTCATTCTCTCCCCCTATCTCTCGGCCCTCTCCGGCGCTCTCTCTCTCTCTCTTTCTCCCTCTCCGTCGCTCTCTCTCTCTCGGGCGCTCTCGCTCCCTTTGTCTCCATCTCTCTCTTAGGAGAAATGGCCCTCACTTTTTTTTAACTGAAAGTTACTCAGTACTTTCGTTACTTAAGTAGCCTGGTGATGGGAAGGTGGCGTCGGCAAGTGGCATTGTTTGTCCTGTACGAGTAAAGACCGGGTAATTATAAAAACACAACAAGGCCACTGCACGTTTTCCTGCTGGGAAGGCAGAGTCTGTTCATCTTGCAATATCTTACATCATGGCTTGCCGATCCTCACGCTGAAGCCACGTTGGCTGTGATGCCATTTCTGGTCATATTGTAGTCAAAAAGTTGTTCTCTACACAGAGAAGAGGAAGTGTAAACAGCAGAACGTGCGTGTGCAGCCAGTGTCTGGATGCAAGCTGATCTGCAGAGGCGAATGCTCTGAAGAAAGAGTTCAATATGTGAGTTTGCTTTGGGTTACGTATTTGAACCCAAATTTCATTAAATGATTTGCTGTATGATTTTATTAAGATTAATAGTAATTAAGTTTGTGTAATCCAACATAGGATTGCTTTTGGATTACTTTAAAAATACTTGAATCAAATAATTTTAACTAATAACTTTATGTGTTCCAAATGTTTTTAATTTATGATATTCCGGGTGGTTTCAGGCCATTTTATGAACTGAAAACCTGCAGTGTATGGCAAATAATTTTATAGAAATAAAACATTTCTAAAAAGTAACCCCTCTCAACCCTGAGTACAATGTCTAATAATTTATACTGATACTTTAATATGTCATATCATAATATTGTCTTCTCTATATATTTCCAACATTGTTTTCCTAATGAAACAGCCTGTGTGTAGAACGTTTTAAACATAGTGTTTGACATATATACATGTATATATGTCTTTCCGCGATTAGGCACGTTAGTTCTCAGCTCAATTAGTCAGCGACAAAAAGGGTTCTTGCTGCTCCACTGCTCAACAGCCTGAGTGGCTTATCCCCGCCTGCGAAGCTAAAGGTTCTAGGTTTTATTCCCATCAGAAACACTTCTTTGCTAATATAATTTTCTTTTTTTTTTACATGCAAACTGCGCTTTTACTGTTGATGTTTTTTGGTCGCAGAATGTTATTGTTGTCATGGTCTATTTGTTAATATCCTAGTCACTCTTAAATGACTGCTGTTCACTTTCAACTCATTGCACAATTTTTCCCGCAATCATTACTTTTTTGACAGTGAGGGCTGAGTTGAGGGCCCAGCTGTAAAGTTTCCGGTTCGCCACTGGGTTGTACTCTATCTTCCGAAATCCAAATGTTCCGAAAAATTATGGGGCATTTAGTCACAGTAATCGTTTAGTCACAGTAGGATTAGAGGTTAACCCCTAATCCTAACCCCTTTCCTAACCCCTAAACGACCTGTAACTTTTCGGAACATAGGGATTTCGGAATAAATGGCATTCACCAGAGGAAGCGCTGCCAGGTCAGACGTCGCATGCAGTAAGACGTAGGAAAACAATCTTTCAATCGCTGCACTGCGCACTGTGAATTTCGTTTTGGAGATGGCTTCAATAAGCTACGCCAATTTGCCCACGTTGTGCAAACTTGCAAAGGGTGCTAAATTGTGGCCGTTGTCGACACATCACAAGACTTTCCATAGTCTTTGAGGTCGTCATGATGTGAGATGATCGAGCCATAGGTCTGTAGTCTTCTCAACGCAAAGGAGCAGTGGCTCTATTCTGAGCCTTCATGATAAATAATTGCCCACTGCTGCCTTAGATCAGGGAATATACCTCTGACCGGAAGACTGCCCAGCCAACACATATGCGTTGCACCACTTCTGACACCATTGTAATGGCAGCTCAGATAAGGCGTCCACGTAGAGGAAATGACCAGTCCTAACACAGGAATATGACTAGAGGGTTCACGTGGCCCCTTTAAGTACCCCTGTTTTTATCTGTCTCTGCGTTCTCACTGAATGCTGCGATCCGAGGCCTCTTGCGCTCCAAAAATCCCAAGCAGTGTATTGGCTTCCCAGCAATAAATATGTATTCCGTAATTAACTGCTCCGCCTTCCACAAAGCCCTTCTGCATTATTCCCCTTTCTACACATCATTAATATATGTGTTGATGTTGCAAACGCGCGACCACACGCCACACACACCAAAAAAAAAAATCGATAACGCTCTATGAAGAAAACAACTCCATGGAGGTGAGATTATTGATTATGTGCAAGCGCTACCCTCGGTCTTATTAAGTACGGCACGATCCTAGTGTCTATATGGAGGGGAAGGGTGTGTGTGAGGAATGGTTTAATTGAACCGCGTGTACGTATCAAATGCCTACAGGAGTCTGGTCGGCAGCAGGCTCACACACAGCAGCGGTTCATGATGCGTGCGAGGATGAATTATATGTTACTAATGGAGGGGGCATGCTCTGTGCATGCAGTGTTGGGCACGTTCACTTCCAACATGACATAACACTGGCCCCTGCACTAGACACTTTAAGTTCCCTCCATCTCCTGGCTCCACTAACTACCCGTGTATCTAGAGTGCTGAGAACTAACTGACCTGCTCCAAGAGCTGCAGAGTTGCACCAGGAGTATGCCCTGCTCCAGCATTAAGAACGTATTGACTTATTGAAGTCAATACGTATTGACTTATTGACACATGCCCTTCTGTTTGTTTGTTGTTTATTTTTACTCTTTATACTTTATTCTATGCTCCGGTGCCATTGAAAATGGCAATATACATGATTCTGATTCTGAAAATGAACTTCAAACTTAAAATTTCAGTTCAGACTTTGTAAAATTTGTTCATTCCTCGTTCATAGGTCATCATTTTGGACTATGAACAGGTGGCACCCAAAAATAAGTTTAAGCTCTGTTCAAAGACCTCAAAAAAAGAGTGCATTCACAATCTCAACGTCTCGTTCATGTCTGCCTAAAAAACGAAGGAGTTCATGAACCATTGTTCTTTGAACACGTTCGGGTACACGCTGGAAACATACGAACACACAAAATACAATAACCACCCACACCTGTGGAATTAATAAGGGGGAATAACACATGAGTTGCAATAGGTTACATCATAGTGGGTTCGCAGAGTAGCAGAGTAACCTGTTATGTTTTCAGTCGCGTTGGTTTGTCTGTCAGCAGGATAACTGAAAATGTTGTGTAAGTATCTGGATGAAATGACAAATGGAACAAGTGATTACATTTTGGTGCATTTCTGTAGCCTATAAGGAACATACTAGTTTGACAACTTGTTGATGAGTTTACAAACTGCGATCTGTTGCCTCCACTCTACTGCTTGGTACTAACACAGCTCAGATAGTGTAGCGGTTAGCCCTGAAGTCTGCCAAGCTGGAGACCCGGGATTGTGTCCCACCTCTAGTAGATCGAAAAATATATATATTTTTTATAACAATAATCCCGCGTCCCACCAAGAGCGTGCTCGCGTACCACTGGTGACAAGTGATAAAATTTTGGTGCATTTATGTACCCTTTAAGTAACATAATAGTGTCTGGATGTTTTGGCATCAGGGACCCCATGGCCTGCGCGCAGGTTTGCACTCGCTTTTAATTGAAACATTGTTTTTAGCCCCATTCACATAGGACTTTTACTACCTATGGACCACTGGTAATTCGTAATTCACAATCACCGCAGGAACTGATTTATCATGACACATTCACACGGGATGAGCAAAGTCTGTAATTTATTGTGAGGCTCCTGTGAAGAAGCAGAAAACATCCATATGAATATCGTAGCCATGCTTCCTTAAATGACAGAATTTCTGGCCTGTGTTATGGAAATGTGACTTTTAGAGTCACACCTCCATTGTCCTGATTGGCTACAAGGTGTGACAACACCTCCCATCGGCTATAAAACACTGATGCTTTAGTGTGGACACCTTATCTGAGCTGCCATTCAGATAAGGTGTCCAAGTAGAGGAAATGACCAGTGTTGACACAGGAATATATCTAGAGGGTTCATTTATTAAGCTATACTGGATATTAGTGTGGTATCGCTAACCTATGAGCTAAGCAGGAAACATGGCCGAACACCACACATGAGGAAGCGATGGGAGGGGAGATCCGATGATGTCACACCTTGCAGCCAATCAGGACAATGGAGGCGTGACTCTACAAGTCATATTTCCAACACCCCTGCAGACAGCGTTCACATGCTCACTAATTATGATCACAATGATTGGCTTCATCTGCAATATTACGGTACGACCGTTTACTGCCACGACCATATAATGTACTGCTCCCGTGAACATGATTGAATTTCCCGTGGAAAATGAGTGGGGTAGGTGCACTGTTTAGAAGGCTTTGTAAAGGCGTGCGTATGTGCAGGAGTGGTGTCTTTATAGGACAATTCAGATGATGAATCAGTGCAGTTGTTCTGCCTGCCTGAAAATCATTATTTGTATTGGTGCATGTAAGGCCGCATGTCTATAAATCTATCTCACCGCGCATGTCTTGTGTACACATAGATCATAAATTGCTATGTGAGGCCGGGGCCCGCATTCATTTATGTATGGCCATGAATCTACCTAATGTGCTCATATAATGGGCCCGCATGACATGTATGGTGTCTGCGCACCTAAACACATGCATGTGAAGATGCACACCTGACGCCGGGTTTCCACCAACGAATGCGCAGCGCAACGCAATTGTATCAGCGCACCTGCGTATTCGGCTGTGTTTCCACCTGCTTGTTCCACCAGCCGGTTTTGGGTGCGTGAGTGTGTGTGTGATATGCTTTTAATACCAACTTTTGTAAAACATTATGATGCTCGAGAAGGAGAGACGAGAGAGAGAACACGCAGTGAAAATCGGCGGTGTAATAATAATAATGATAATAATAACAATAACGTGACGTGTGTGGTGCCGTCCCGTGTTTGAAACCGCTGTGCAAGGTGGCGTGCTCTCCTTTATTTGTTAATATATAAAGGTAACGTACTTCATTTAGTCTCATATACATACATGTACAGTGAAATTCTTCCTCCATATTTAAACCATTCCTGAGGTGCGGTGGGCAGCTGCGGCGCAGCGCCCAGGGGCCAACTGGTGGGGCATGCACCGATGGCTGCAACACATTTGTTTTTTTGCGCTGCGCATTCGTTGCTGGGAACCAGGCATAACATAAGGTAGGCGTGCTTCCGGTAGGGTGTATTGTCCTAAAGTGGGCCATTTTCTGGAACTTTCTAATGTCGGACAGCCTGTTGCCTAATGTGGGACAGTGAAATGTAGCGTTTCAATGGTTGACTTTAAGTTTGCTTTTATCATTCGTTGGTTTGAGGAGGAGTCGGACCCACTGGAGCTTAGGTGTCCTACATTACGGTGCTTTTCCATCGGAGTTCGGTGACGCTTGTCGTGGGCGGTGAAAATCCCGAGAATACCACGTGAGTGGATGGGAAGAGATGCAGCATTGATACGCGTCGCAAGAATATGCGTCCAGCGACCAGCTGCCGCGTGACGCGGCGGCCAGGCCACGCATGACATGCGCGGGCAACGAGCGAGGCGGTGGACGCGGGAGTTGAAATGAGCGCCGCACGAGGCACTTGTAACACTTCACACACACTCTTAGCTGTCCATCGTGTCCGATGATGACGCTTGCTTCAGGGGGGGGAGGGGGAAGGGGTCAGCGCTGCTGACGCTGATGCCACTTGATGTGGCTGTGGAGGCCGATACGGGAGCCACAGATCCTTCCACAGGAGGGGCAGGGGATCCCTTCTGCTGAAGCAATGCCTGCTCCCCTTCGGTGTCGCTGGGCGCGTCTTTCGTACCTCTGCTGCTGGTTGTTGCGGGTTATGTGTGAGGTTATCCTGGCACATGTGACCCGCCAGGCTGAGCGGTCATGCGCCAGGGTTTCAAGCTGTGAAGGGTTGATGGTAGAGCGCTTTAGAAGGTCTCTCACACACACACACACACACACACTTCAACACACCGTGGGTGGGGGCTGGCGGCCGTGTGTGCTCGAAGCTCGCAGCGGGAGCCTGCCGAGTCACCGTAGCGCAGCCAACTATATGCAGCTCTCCCCCGCCCTCCCGGGGGGAGGCACGGGGCCCTCTCCGCTTGTCGCGAGCGTCAATTCGAATGGAAACACGGCTAGCAACCAAACGAATCATCCACGCATCGCTGAAACGTGCGTTTGGTGGGGCCGCGCGGTGGGCGAGTGGTTATAGAGCGCGGTTTCAGCAGTGCCGCAGGTTCGCATATCCTCTCTGACTTTTCTGCAAAGTCTCCCCCCTGACTCTACATCCCAGTTTCCGATTTAATCCTGTCACTATCCCTATCAATAGAGAATGTAAAACGGTGCTTGCGCCCCCAAAATAACAAAAATGTGCGTTTGGGTCTGGAGTCGATGGCATCGAAAAGGGGTGTGGCGTGTGTTGGGGGTTTTTAATTTAAAAAAAAAAAAAATCAAAGTTATCCAATCTCAGCACAGTAGGCGTGACAAGTCACAAACAGGAAGCATCTCTTCTCGCAGAGAGCCCGCCTCAAGGCTGCTCTGATTGGTCGGCAGAAACTGAGACGAGGATTCAGACCCAGACCCAAACGCACGTTCGAGCGACGCGTGGACGCTTCGTTTGGCTTGGCTTGCCAGGCTAGCGCTGCAGAGCGCCGGTGTACGTATGTGTAGATGTCTTATTTAAAAGTTTGCATTTTGTTTGTCTGTTTGTTGATCTGTATTTGAAAAGGTGTGCTCGATTGAGTAGCTTTGAGTTATCCAGATGAGACAGTGCCATTCACATGCCTTGTGAGAAGGCATCAGAGTTGCACACCACTACAAGCGTCGGATAATCGCATTTGTTTTGCATTATGTGATTTGAGCGTTTGAAATCATGTGGCTTTGTGGTCACCATTGCATGACATGAAAATGTGGCCGTTTCATCAATTTTCAGGGGTGTGGGGCCTTGGTCACTTAAGACAAGCTAGCTATTGACGCAATGCTAAATAGGGAGGTGGCTGACAATCGAAGTAAGGTCTGTTAACCACCCAAGCAAATTAAGAGTGCTTGGATCAAGTCGATGAATTCGATGAAGCACTGGACGAAGACTACACCCAATCTATGATCGAGTCATTGAGGATTGTTAAGCAGCCTGGTAAGTAAGTATTTTATTTTAGTAATTTTTTGGGTGCAAGCGCTGTTTTTGTGGAAGCCGGCCAGTGGATTTCAATCTGCGGCACTGCTCGGCCTATGATCTGGGGGACGCACTCTCTACCCTCTCGGCCTCTGCGCAGCCCCTGGTAAGTCCTTTGATGGGACAAGCGTTGTGGAGGCGTGACAACCAAACTCCGCCCATGTCTTGCGTAACCCGTACAAACTCCTCCCCCACGTCCGCGCTGATTGGTCGATTGATTCTGTACCGACGGCGACCCTGATTTTCCCAGACCCAATGCAAGCATCTAACAATGTGCGATACGTGGACGATGCATTGGTTCTGGCTCGCCAGACTAAGACCAGTCCAGTGAAACAGACAGTGGAGGACCAAGGTGTGTTATTAGTAGGTAATTTATATCCATACTAACTATATGCTCCATGGATATATATGAATAAATATGTTTTTCTTTCTTTGCTCTGGAAGACTGAGTGTGTTAAATGTATGCAGCAAGACACCATTAGTATCAAATAAGACACTTCGGCAATGGTGTTTCATGTCATCATATACAGAGCACAGCAGAAGCGGGGACTTTTTTAATGCTTGCTGTATTTTTCCAGACTGATGCGCTCACTCGTGACGTCAATCTTTCTGTACGTTTGTGAGACATGAGCCAAAACCAGAGAGAAGAAGTCAGGCCACAGAGATGAGCTGTTTCTGCAGGCTCCTCGGCATCTCGTATAGAGAACACATCACCAGCGAAGAAGTGAAAGCCAGAACACTGAAACACAGAAACAAGCCATTGGACTTTATGAAGATCTACTAACCACAGTCAACAAACTGCAAACTAAAATGGTATGGACATGTCATGAGATCCAAAGGACTCTCAAAAACAATCCTTCAAGGCACAGTGCCAGGTGGAAGGAGGAGAGGAAGACAGAGAAATGGGGAGATAACATCCAAGAGTTATGACAAGTTGCAGGCTGAGTGGCACCATGCAAGTGGCCAAGGGCAGAGAGACATGGAGAGAGCTGATGACCATGATGAAGATGATGTATTTTTCCTAGAGGATGGAAATTCCTTCTTCATTGTTTGGCCTTGGGGCATACCACCAGGCTTTCATGTACAGGCTGGTAATTTCCCCAACGGACACAGGTTGTGGAAGGTAGGGAGGGAGAGAGAGAGAGAGAGAGAGAGAGTGAGAGAGAGAGCGAGAAGGGGAGAGCGAGCCGTGTATCTTCCAGATGCTGACATGGTTCCAGATTGCCTCTTCTTCCCGCCACTGAGTGCATTTTCACCCTTTGTCCAATTCCCATTTTTTCTGTCTTGTTTCCATCTCCGACTCCCTCGGCGCTCACGAAGCACACAACTTCACACTAAGCAAAAGAACAACAAAAGCTTCTCGCTTTTTCAGGTGGTTGTTTTTTTTTCTTTTTTTTTTTAGGTGCAAGCGCCGTTTTTCAATCTTTATTGAGAGAGATGACAGGTTTAAATCTGAAACTGGGATGAAGAGTCGGGGGCGGGGCAGGGAAGCCGGACAGGGGATTTGAACCTGCGGGACTGCTCGACCTATAGTCTGAGGAACGCGCTCTCTACCTACACAGCCACCACGCGCCCCCCAGGTAAATTTGTGAAATCTATTTCCTGTTATTAGTCATTTCGAATTGATTTTAACAAAAATATATATTTATTTTAACTTTTGAAAATGTTTAACTTCGATTTAATGAAAAACTGAGCTTTATAAATATGACTGGTGTGTTGAAATGACAGTCTTGTGTGGTCCCTCATGAAAGGGATTCTGCTGCGTGCACATTTACAAGTTACAGCAACGAGTGTGAAAGCGGACGATATCCCCTATCTCTAATGTAACTATAATCTAAAGAACATACTTTAAAAAGTAATTGTAAGGGACCACAGATACAACTTTTGTTGCAATCAGATTACCGTAGATGTAATCTGTTACTATACAACTCTGCATATTGTTTTGCCTGGAGACTTAATTAGACACCCCGGGTCTACCACCTAACTAATGAGCACCTCTGGTCTACATGGAGGAAGCATGTTGGTTGACTCCATGTCTGAGGGAATGTGTGTGTGTGTGTGTGTGTGTCTGGGGGCATGTGTGTGTGTTTGTGTGACTGGGTGTGTGTGTCTGAGTGTGTGTCTGTTGGCAGGGGGGAAGGTTATCCCTCCTACACAAACGCCTCTAACCTGCTCTGGGCCAGAGGGTGTATTTACATCGCTTCATCTCAATATGTTCCCTGCCCTCCCACGCTGTCTTACTGCAGTGTAAATGTTGAAGAAGGCCAAGAACAAAAAACGTAGGTGCTGGGGGATGCGCGGTGGCTGAGCCGGTAGAGGGCGCGTCCCCCAAGACCATAGGTCGAGCAGTGCCGCACGTTCAAATCCCCTGTCCGGCTTTTTAACAACGTCTCCCCCCCCCCTGACTCTTCATCCCACTTTCCAAGTTAATCCTGACACTATCTCTCTCAATAAAGAATGAAAAACGGCGCTTGCACCCAAAAAATATCTTGGAAAAAAAAAAAAAAAAACGCACGAGGACTCCTTGTGCGTTTTTCAAGGCACGAGAAACGCACGTGGGGCCAGAAATGAGGTGCAGCCAATTCTACTTGACAGACAAAACTGTAAACTGCAGATAAGGAACACAGTACGACCCTTGCTGCGATGACAGGGTTGTCGTACCAAGCAACCAGGCAGAGCTCCGGTGACTTCCATTAGCTAAAGAGCTTTGGCTAATCTCAGGTTTATCCACTGCCATCAATCTCGCACATTGATTCAACTTGATGTTTTGGATGACTAACTAATGCCTATGCATGATTGGCCACATTGATTTCATCGACGTTGCGGGGCCGGCCCGACTCTGTGTCGTGGGAATGAAGGCTGTAATCAAAACTTGCTGACGCCTTGAGACTAATATACCAAAGAAATCATGGTGGAGAGGTAGTCATGCGGTTAATGAATGCAATCTACAACGTCATAATACTTGATCAAGCAGTTTCCCTATCATGTGCATAGGAATCAATAATAATTTTAAGCCTACATGCAAACGAAAAGATTAAAGTCAATACAAACTATATTAGGGACCGAGCGATCACGTCACTTGTGTTCGAGTCCGCCTCCAAATACATCGCACTGGTTGCGGAGGAGCTCATTATACGTAGTAGAAGAAGCCTCGAATGTCAATAGTACGCATGCCGACTGGCGCATCTGCACGTTCCATTAAGCTACAAGTTGGTGCCTCTGAGATAATGCGCCCACCACGTTGGTCCTTAGGTGGTCATGTGGTTCTACACGCAGTGTTGTGAGGCATCTTGGACGCACCAACTTGGTACGAAGGAAACGCAACATTGAAATACTACCATTACTAGATACTCATTTGACAAATATTTTAGTTAACTTGAATGGAACCTGAATGGAAATGTAGCAAACATACTCTCGTCCCATTCGGGAATGCAGTCGATGGTCTTCTCGTCCAGCAGCCAAGCAAGACGCCATCTTTTCATCTTGTTGGATTGCGGTAACTTGGGGTTCCATTTGGGAAACGAAAGAAATGTAACTTGCGCAATGATGCTCCACAGCCTTTAACGGAGCAGCAATTCCCAGGAATGTCGTCTTTCGGCAGCGCTTGAGCACCGGGCGTGTGCAGGAATGTAAACAATGCCACGTGTATTCATGCAACTCCGCCCGACAGAGTTTTGGAAGCGGTGTGACATCATTCCTCGTTCCTCATATACCCTATTATAGTGACGAACATGCAATGATACAAGGATGAGGAAACACATATTTTTTCCGATCACATGCTTAATTAGGATCGAGCTACAGTGCCAGAGAAATATACGATACACAAACTTTAATAATTATATAATAATTATTAAACTTAATGTTTAATTTGTAGTTCATTCATTAGTACTGAAGAGCAGCCATCCACTTTTGGAAAAATAGGGTTACTCATTTCATATCAGATGCATAGGGCATTTATGGGAAAATAAAGGTCTAAAACAAATCGAAATTGTATTCATTGATTTTGATTTGTAGACCCAAGCAAGGACAACAGAAAAGGGTTGTGAAACAACCCATGTATTTATATTTGTCCTCTAAAGGTAGCTCTTACAATCCGCTCGGCCAGGCATCACACAGAGTCTACCGGATCGTCCACACATCCATCCAATGGAAGACCGTGTTGCGAAGGTGCATTCGTATGTATGCAGGACACAAAGCAGATGGAAACAAGCCAGGAGTGGTCATTTTGCCTGCTTCTTTGCTGCTTGCCTTTATTATCTGCACCGGGGCCGTGTCGCGGAAGCAGGTTATGTTTTTGGTCGACTTGGTTTGTCTGTCACCAGGAAAACTGAAAAAGTTGTGCACGGATTAGGATGACATTTTGTAGAGTTGTTGGAAAATAACACATGAAAAAGGTGATTACATTTTTTTAAAATGTTTTTTCCTGCCCCTTTTTTTCAGGCTTTATTTATTAGGGTTAGTGGAAACAGGTGAAGATGGGGGGTAGACATGCGGGAAATACGTCGGTGGTGGGATTCGAACCACCGACTCACCGCGCCATTAAGGCGACCATTATCAATGCAAGTGCTTGTAGAGTGGTAGCCTGACGAGCCAGAACCAAAGCATTGTCCAAGCATCGCACATCGCTAGATGTTTGTAATAGTTAGGAAGCTGACGCTGTTGGACCTAACCAATCACTCTGATTTTTACATGGAAACGTCTCATTGACCACCCGTGCACTAACCAGGTAAGGAACTTTCCATCCATCTATCTGTAGGTGTTGGTAATTAAGTATGATTATGTTGCCTGGTGCAGGCACGGGAGTCACGGCCACGCGGCGGGACGTCACTACGGAGAATGGGGAGTGACTGAATGACTATTATTTACTTATATGCTACATAAATGCACCAAAATGTAATCACTTCTTTCTTTCGTCATTTCCAACAACGCTGCACAATTTCAGGCGCAGGTAATCATAGAGCTAGACTACACACACACCCACACACACATACATATTTGCTGCAGGCAACGCACCCACTTTTAATCCCTCACTCACAGTCTCAATGCCTGACACGGAAAAAAAGTGACAATCTATTTATAGCCACACTAAAAGACTCTCTATTCTATATAGTCGAGCTGGCCCCCTGATTACGTTTCTGCCTTGTTTTAAAGTACATTCCGGCTGCATGCTTATTTCTAAATCAGGGCCCCGAACCGGTTCAAAGAACCAAAACGAAAACCGAATTTTACAGAATTTGCCGTATTTCTGCTTGCCCACACGTGTACACACATACACCAAATTCACTCTCACACACACACACTTGTGTCATTGTGTACATGTATTAACCCCCTGGAGTCTAGGGCCTCTAAAGGCTTTCACGAAGTTTGGAATAGCTTTACTTTTTTCCAAGTATTTCAACTAATTGTAAACATCTATACTAATGTGACACATAGGGGTGTTCGATCTTGAAAAAAAAGTAGATCACAATCTTGTGAGTGCATATCACGATCTCACGATCTTATCACGATCTTGGATTTTATATATATATATATATATATATATATATATAAAATCACACTATACATACACCTTACAATTTATATCATCGTTATTGTTATATATACACATTATAATTTATATTAGCATTATATTTATATATACACATTATAATTTATATTAGCATTATATTTATATATACACATAATTTATATCATCATTATTGTGATATATATACACACATTATAATTTATATTAGCGTTATTGTTATATATACACATTATAATTTATATCATCATTATTGTTATATATACACATATAATTTATATCATCATTATTGTTATATATATATATACACACACACATTATAATTTATATTAGCGTTATTGTTATATATACACATTATAATTTATATTAGCATTATATTTATATATACACATTATAATTTATATCATCATTATTGTTATATATATACACATTATAATTTATATCATCATTATTGTTATATATACACACATTATAATTCATATCATCATTATTGTTATATATACACATTATAATTTATATTAGCATTATTGTTATATATACACATTATAATTTATATTAGCATTATTGTTATATCTACAACACGCTTCGTACAACAGGTTTCGTAGCATTCTATCTATGTATTTC
>OMKY01136786.1:1663-14763 GCA_900302395.1 Bregmaceros cantori
ACAATTAGGGGCCGCTGATGTACCGAGTACAGTCCCGGTTAATAAGTGGATTTCATTTTGTCCCGAGATATACGATAAATTAGGCTAGTTGTTAATTTATTCGAGCAATAACATTGACAAACTAACACTGAAAAAAATGCATTTTACATACAATTTTATTTGTAGTACTTTGTACTTTATACTTTCAAAAATACTTTTGAGTACATTTTAGAGCATGTACTTTTTACTTACAAAAATACTTTTCGAGTACATTTCTGAACCTATACATTTTACTTGAGTAGCTATTTGGATCAGTACTTTGTAGTCGTACTCGAGTTTTTTTTTTTTTACAAATGTATTTTACTCTTACTCAAGTAGGAAATCCCGGTACTTTTGCCATCTCTGATATTATGTGGGTCATCACAATAGTCAAGAAACCAAGACCATCCACCATTCTGTCTGCTAACTAACTGCTAACTGCTGACCTTTAGTGGTGAGTGTTGCTATTAGCTCCGCCAAGGTATGTTTGTTGGTCTGTTTAGAATTTTACCAGAGGTGGGTGTTGGCTCAAAGAACAACCAATTATACTTGGCGATTACCATATGGCCTTGGCGGACTTGTGTGCTCTCAGTTATTTTATTTGTTTTTTTTTATTTTTATTATTTATATTATTATTATTATGACATGCATACCATCAATTACTGTTGCCAAGGTGAATTGCATCATTTACTATAAAATAACTACTCTTCGCTGTAACGTCTCTCCCTGCAGGGACAGGATCAGGCCTGGGGACCCGTGTGCTGGGGCTCCTGGAAGAAGAGTTCCCGGAGGTTTGCCGCATCGTCACCTCGGTGTACCCGTCGGAAGACGACGACGTAATGACCTCCCCGTACAACAGCCTGCTAGCCATGAGAGAGCTGACTGAGCACGCTCATTGTGTGTTACCTGTGGAGAACCAGGTGAAAGGAACGGTGCATGTAACGCCTAGAAGACACTCTGACTGTGTTTAAACCCAATACGACCTATAACGTCCAATTACTGTGTGCTGCAAATTTACAGCCGCTGCTAAATTGCACCTTCGTCTTCTACTATGAATCATTTGGCCTAATTGGCAAAAGGTGTTCGCACCAGGTAGGCTGATCACCCCCTGGGACCCACAGGACGACAGAGGACGTATGGTTGGGGGTCGAAGCGTCCGAAGATGTCGTTCTGAACCACTGACGATGCGATCACATCGATTTTAGTCCTCGGATTTTGGACTCTAAATTGTATGCACAAAAACTGACTGGAAATAGGCTTACAGCATTTACACAGGACATTGGGTGGGCATTTCACCCACAGTGAGTTCTGCTTGTGATATTGTTGATGGCCAGCGAGGATTGTGGTGGTGATGTCATTGATGTCGGTAAAGGGGTCAGACAATGGTTGTTGTGTTACAAGTGTTTATCCGTGTTGCTGGGGCCCCCCTCCGACACTTTTGAGTTCTGATTCAGACAGTTGTCGGCCCGTGCATTAACCCTGGGGTGTCAACAGCCGTGGTTGACGCGTAGGTTGGGAGCCGGGGCCTTTACATCGGTGGCCTTGGTTTCTTGATCTCTCTCGGGCTCTCGTCGCGAAGCGTGACGCTTTTGCTGGATACCCCAGGGGAACTCTTAAAATAAACCAATACGACCTACCACGTCCAATTACTGTGTGTTCAAACCTGTTTTGTCCCCACGGGCATAAAAGGTGGGGTGGGGTACTGGGGTGTGTTTGGAGACAAGGTTGACTAGGACATTGTTGACTATGTGTGACCCAAAATGACTTCACAATAGCGGCCATGCAGGGCAGCGCTAACATGCGGCTAAACTTGGGCCTGGAACTGACGGGCCCCTCTCCGATACTTTTGGGTATTGATTGAAATATGCGCCGGCCCGTGCAAATGCCCTGATGTGTCAACAGTCCTGACGGTTGCGAGGGTAAGACGGAACTTTGTCTCAATTTTCCCTACCCCTCTCTGGCTCTAGCCGGTAAGCTTGTCGCTTTTGCTGGATGCACCAATGGGAAACTTAAAATATACCAATATGACCTACCACACCCAATGACTGCGGTCAAATCCAATACGACCTATCATGTCCAATTACTGTGTGTTCAAACCCAGTACGACCTACCAGTACCACGTCCAATTACGTGGTCAAACCCAATACGACCTACCACCTCCATTGTTCCTGGTGTGTCAGCAGCGCTGACGGACGCGGAGTGAAGAGACTGGGCCTTGTCTCGGTTTCTCTCTCTTTAGCCAGGAAGCTTGACGCTTGCTGGATGCACCAGAGGAAATCTTAAAATAAACCATTACGACCTACCCAATACCAGATTTTTTTGCAAAACAGAGGTGATCGATTTGAGACTGTACTGAACCGCGACACAGTGCCAAAATGTCAGTGCTGTGGAATATGCTGGTAGTTCACTATATTTCAGTGCATATATGATGGCTGTGTCCGAAATCGCTCCCTAACCCCCATATAGAGCACTATATGGGGTGCATGCCATTTTGTAGGGGTGTCCGAATTCTACATGTACCCTATATAGTGCACTGAAAGTATCCCACCATGCACCGCAAAACGTAGTGAGCATCGGATGTACCCTAGACGGAGCAATATAACCCATAATGCATTGCGAGACATTTTAAAAATAACCAAAACTTCACAAAAACGGTGCGGCGGGAGTAAATAGCGACCAACCACTGCAAATTGTTATAAATGTAAGTGCTTTTGACTTTTTGTGATGATTTTTTAATTTTATAATTATATTTTTTATAATTATATTTTATAATCATTTTCAACGGCGCCGACTCTAGTGTCCGAAATCTGGGCCGTTGCTGTTGAGTGCACTATAAGTGAGTGCACTATATGGGGGGCAGGGAGTAGGGGATAGGGAGCGATTTCGGACACAGCCATTGTCTTGTCTCAACCTGTATATAAGGCGCTGTCTGAGATCCTGGCAAAGGTGAAGCTCATGTCCACCACTCGTGTGAAGACCGCTGGCCCAGAGAAAGCCTTTGACAGCATGAACAACATCATCGCTAGCCTGCTGCTCAACCTTACCAGGTTCATCATATTTTCACTCTCTCCACTTGTAGCAGACGGTGCACCAACATGGGTCATTCTTCTCCAGAGGTGCCGAGTAGAGTTTTAGAGATCAGATTTGGATTATTGCTGTTACTGTTTGAGTGATGTTAGTCTGTGAGGTTCTTTCATTTCTATGTGAACTGTCAATTTATGATTTCCCATCAATAAGTACCTGCGCTGCAAAGCAGGTTATGTTTTTAGTCACGTTGGTTGATTTGTCCCCAGGATAACTGCAAAAAAGTTGTGCATGGATCCGGATGAAATTTGGAAGAGTTGTTGGAAATGACTAACGGAAGAAGTGATACAATTTTGGTGCATTTCTGTGGCCTATACTTAGTAACATAATCATACTTAATCACCAACTTAACGATAGATGGGCACTTACTGCGGTCATGTGACCAGATTTCTGGGTTGCGGGAATGCTGGGAAATGCTGGGCTTGTGCTGAACATGTTCGCCGGTGGCGTCAATCGCAATTGCGCTGCCACACATACTGCTACCACTAATAGTACATTTTTTTGTACCACTACTGTGCAATCTCTGGTCTAAAATTGAATTTCAAATGGCATTAACAAAAGGTGTTTGAAAGTCTGAATTATAACATAACTTAAGCTGTAAGAACCCTGCGTATAAGACTACTAACAGTATTTGTAGACCTCACCAGTGTAGTGTGGTTGTTAACATCATTTTTGCAAAGACCAACTGCTGATAATCCCTATATTATACATGGTATTGTTGATATCATGAAATATTGAGATATTCAATGTTATTATGTCGCTCAAACTTAAGAACTAATTTCTTTCCTACTTGTCTGTGTGTTCAATTGTAGCTCTTCCCGGTTCGAGGGCAGCCTTAACATGGACCTGAATGAGATCTGTGTTAATCTGGTTCCGTTCCCACGCCTCCACTACCTAATGTCCAGCATGAGTCAGTATGAGCACAGCCTGGCTCCGCGAGGGTCAGTTCACGCCACCACCACACGGCCATAAAATCGCTGGGTCGCGAGGTTGAAGAAACTGAAGATAGAAGCAAACAAACGCTGCATTTGATTATTTGTTAACAAGCTAACAGATTTATTCTTGATTGAGAGAGATGGCGACAGGATTAAGTCAGAAACAGGGATGAAGAGTCGGTGGGAGGCATTGCAGAAAAGCCAGAGAGGGGATGAGAACCCGCAGCGCTGGTCGACCTGTGGTCTGGAGGGCGTGCTCTATAACCACTCAGCACTATATCCCACATGTAACTGTGTCATACCCTATTGAACGCAGACTTCCCCTGTACATAGACTGCTCTACACAATGACTGTCCCTGTTCATAGACTGTTCTACACAATGACTGTCCCTGTTCATAGACTGCTCTTAACAACTATTGTATTGCACTAAGAACAGTTATCACATGCCCTTTGTGTTCCTTTTTGTTTCCTCTATGTCCTATGCACCAATTACTGAGAAAAAAAAATCCTTGGTTACTTATTTAAGTCTGTTACTTGTGGTCATCGACTATGGCAATAAACGTTATTGTGATCCCACTAGGTTGGACTCCATGTTCAGCAATGTGTTCAGTAAAGACCACCAGTTGATCCAAGCCGAGCCCCAACGTGGCCTCTACCTGGCGTGCGCTCTGGTTGGCCGAGGAGCCCTCGACTTGTCTGACATGCGCAGGAATATACAAAGGTAATGAAGGATATTTGTTATGTCATCTCTGCTAGTGCAGGCAATGTCCCCTTGAGGAAGTAGTAGTGATCAGGGTTAGATCACGCTTCTTCTGCCAGTACAGTTTAGGACAACTGCCCCCCCCTCACCCTACGCCCCCTACTCGCACTACATCTCAGCTCACTGTATCAACTCCTGTGCCCTGTGCGTAATCTTCCCTGCACTGATTGTATAGGGGTCTCGAACTCAAATTACTTGGTCTGCTGTAGGGAGTATCTTTGTGAGACTGGGTATTATTCACTGGCATTTATTTATTATGATTATACAATTATATTATTTTTTATTAATATATTTTATTAATATATTAATACAAATTATAAAAATCAAAACAAATTGTCCACTCATTTTGAGACACGACTGAAGGATGTGCAGGTATAGAGGAGTTGACTTCCGGTGTCATTTACGTGCCGTGTATTTGGCTATTTTTTCAACTTGTCTATTCGGTGTGAGCACACACCTACAAGGCTATTTAAAAATTGTGGTGGTAACTTGCGGTGTGCTATTCCTCACCCAAATGTTATCGTGCGGATATGTGACCCACAAACGCATGATTTAATAATCAGTTCAACACGTTCCATTGTCTCATTTCTTTTGGAAGAACTAGTAGAAGCAGCCAGCCTATTGCTCCAGAAGAACATGTGACCACTTCAACTTCAAGTAGGATTTTGACTGTATTTCATCCATATTCATACGAAAAGGTTAACGAAGCAAGGAGAGTGATGTGTAACTGGTCACAGACCGACATCTAGTGGTTGGATTTTAAACTGGCGTGCGTTTTGTGTGTTTTTGTGTCCACGTACCGTGGCCTTCTATCAGACTTTATATACATACATAAAGGCACCGGAAGTGACCTGCAGAAGCACGGGACAAAATGACTCACCCCATTGTTTCGCACGTAACTCGTCTATTTCTTCCTTTGACAATTCAATTTCCAAACTATATTTAATACAAGACGAAATTACTGAGCACAAACACTCGCATGCATTTTATTTGTTTTTGTAATTGTGAAAAAACAACCCTTTTATAATGGAATGAATGGATGTGATTGAACCGCCCCTTATTGGGAAATGGAGGAACGCACTGAACAGTATTTATATGTATATAAGCTTAAATACTGCAAAATTTTCTCAAGAATTTTGAATCCTATCTTGAGGGAATGTTGACATCCTGGGGACACTATTTGGATTGATCTATGGACAAGTTTATGCGGCCAAAATGGGAGGCTCACATTTTGTCCCGTCGACTGAAATGGACTTCCAGTGTCTGTATAGTTGAAAAGTCTTCGAAGTGGCAGAATTTGTCATACAAAACGCACACCAGCTCAAAACCTGATCACTACAGCTCGTTCTGTGGCGAATTTACACATGATCCACACCAGTTCACTCACGGTTTTACATAAATATCAATGAAATACAGTCAAGATACGACTTCAAGTTGACCGGTGTGGTCACATGTTCTGGACTCATGGGATGGCTGCTTCCACTAGTACGTCCAAGAAAAATGAGTAAATGGAACAGGTTGCGCAGATTATTGAATTATGCTTTTGTGGGGCATAGATACTAGAACGTTTGGGTGTGGGATGGCACAGCGCAAGTTGTTAATTTGATATATGGTCAATTTTGGTTCACATTGGCAAACAAATGAACAACAAATAGGTTACTTACTCAGACACAACTTTATCAAATTTGTGTAGACCAATAGGTGGTAGTGTTGGCAAAAAACCGCTGACAATAACATTGATTAAATTCCATGGCGATTAATCGATTACTGCATTAATTGCCGATTAATTTCATAATTGATTAGACATTGATTAATTGACTAATCATTGCACCCCTAGTTACCCCCATCCTCTTTTAATAATGGAATTGGTGTGTGCTGTCCCATTAAATAGATAAGTTCAAAAATGAGTCAGCGACGAAGGCAGCGACGTAATGCAACCAGAAATCATATTCAGCTTCACATTTTTACCGGAACTGCCCGCAGAACTCGTCTCGTAGCCTTTCTGCTTTGATGATATGCTCTCTGTTGGGGCAGGCTGCGGCCAACGCTGCCGTTTGTGGGCTGGAACTCCGAGGGCTGGAAGACTAGTCTGTGTGCTGTTCCTCCCGTCGGTCACACACGGTCCCTGCTCGCAGTGGCCAACAACACTTGTGTGAAGACCGCCTTCAAGGACCTCAGGGCGCGCTACAGACGCCTGTTTCGGAAGAAGGTAAATTGGCGAGGGAAGGAAAATTACAATTATCACTGGCCGTGGATGGTGTACTGGATTTACTGATAACCCGCATTTGCTGATGTGCCGCATGTGTCAAAAATTCTCACCGAGGGGCTGGCAGAGTGGTTAGAGAGCGCATCCCCCCAGCCCACAGGCCAAGCAGCATCGCCGGTTTGCATACCATCTCCGGCTTTTCTGTCTCTGCTCGATTTTTTTCACCCCAGTTTCCGATTTAATCCTATCACTATCTCTCTCAATAAAGCATGAAAAACGGCGCTCAAAAAATAACTTAACAAAAAAAAATTCCCACCGACATTTTGGCAAAATTGTTATGTTGATTATTTTTTGTTTTTGTTTCAAGCGTTGCATTTTCATAGCTTGACTACACAGCTGTCAGTGTAAAGATGAATGGAGATTTGCTTCTCGTATTATCAACAAGAGAAAGACTTTAACTCTCTACTGCCCTCTAGTGGGTGACAATATTCTCTCTATGCTCCCCTTGAGTGGGGAAGCTTATCTTTCATCATATTATTAGGGGCCAAGCAGCGAAGCTGCGAAGGAACCTATTGTTTTTGTTAGTATCTTATTATTATTATTATACTCCACATGGATTCCTATGGCAGCCCATAGAACCCTATATAGGAAAATGCTGAAAATTGGCACACTCATTCTAGTCAGTCTCCGCCAGTTGGGTGATTGTGTTGGGGTCGTTCCCGAGGGGCACATACCCGCCACGCCTCCTCGGGGGTGGGTTCACTGTTTGTTATTATGTGCGTGCGCACCTACCGGCTCTCGAACACGCTAGCGGCGTGAGCTCCACCATTGTTGTGTGCACACTACTAAAGGCACTTGTTAAACTGCACTCTCTCT
This sequence comes from Bregmaceros cantori, assembly GCA_900302395.1. Classification (NCBI taxonomy): domain Eukaryota; kingdom Metazoa; phylum Chordata; class Actinopteri; order Gadiformes; family Bregmacerotidae; genus Bregmaceros; species Bregmaceros cantori. The sequence continues at coordinate 9,543 of OMKY01136786.1, forward strand.
CGGCCGTGAGTTATTCCTTATTTACTGGCGTGGTGGCAGCGCAAAGTCACCGGACCCAACGCCGGCTCCCCGCTACCAACGGCTCCGACAAAAACAAAGTCAGCGACCGAGAACAGTGAAGACGATCAACGATGGCAGCAAGTCGCGCACCGAAACAGTGGTGCCTAACCAAGCAAGAGACGCTAACATCATTCGAGAACTGGAAACATAACTTAATTTACACCCTCTCCCTGGATCCAGTGTTTGCGCCGTTCCTCGGCGATGGCGTCACGTGGGACAAGAAAAGTCGTGCCTCCCCCCTAAGGGGATTCCACGACGACGGTGAGGTTGTGGATGCGGCGCGCAGGCGAACGGCCGAACAAAAAGTACGCCAATTAGAGCTCATGCTTGGGCAAATTGCAAACTTTGTCCCATCATCTCCGCAATACCATCGTCCGTAACTCCACGTCGGTAGAGGGGATTTGGCAAGCTGTACGGAGCCATTTCGGGTTCCAAACCACGGGCGCACACCTAATCGACATCGTGGACATACATCTAGAAACGGACGAGCGCGCCGAGGATTTATACCAGCGCCTGATGGCGTTCACGGAGGACAGTCTTCTTAAAGCGACGGGACTGACGCATCACGGCGCCATACTAACGGAGGACGAGGAGCTGTCTCCCACGCTGGAGAATTTCGTGGTAGTAACGTGGCTGCGTCTAATACATGCGGAGCTGCCTAAACTTGTCAAACAGCGGTATGGAACGGAGTTACGCACACGCACGCTGGCTTCCATTAAACCCGAAATATCTCAGGCGTTGGACTCACTACTAGCGGAGATCCGTGCGGCGGACGACGCAAAGATTATGCGCGCGGCGGTCAGCAACCGCCCGTACGGTGGGACGACACACCGTCAGCCGTTTGGTGGCGCCGTCAAACCACCCGGACAAACCGGCCAGAGAGAGAGAGCGTGCCCACTGTGCACACAGGTGGGGCGGCGCGACAATAGGCACTTTCTTAGCGCATGCAATTCCTGCCAGAGCAGGACCGTAAATTTATGCTTAAAGCAAGGCAAGTCGCCGCCGCACCGGATGAAGACCCTGAGGACGCTACCATCGCCCAAAGTCACTACGACACCGACGAGCCGCCACTGCGCTACGAGTCAACCCAGCCGTATAGCGCCCGCGCCGTTCAGGTCAGGCAGTCGCCGTATATCGACACCTTCCACGGACACCACCACGCGCGGGTCATTCTGACACTGGCGCCACCTGTAATATGATCAGGTTGGCAGCAGCCCGGCGCTTAGGGGCACGAGTGACGCCCAGTTCCCAGTCCGCCCACCAGGCCGACGGGTCGTCCCCACTGAAGGTGGTAGGGGAGACGCGCCTCATGTTCAACCGCGGCGAGAACACGTTTCAGTTCGATGGGCTCGTGGTGGAGAATTTGGACGTCGATGTGCTGGCAGGCACCCCCTTTCTGACGCTGAACGACATCGCGGTGCGACCTGCAAGGAGGCTAGTGACATTGGCTGACGGCGCAGCGTTCTCCTACGGGTCAACGGACCCGACACACACTAGGAATGCAGTCCGTCGGGCCATTATGCTCCGGGCCCCCTCGGTGGCTACCACCATTTGGCCAGGTGGGTACGTTGAGGTCCCCCTCCCGCCGGGGCCCCAGCGGACGCCACATACGCTATAGAGCCCCGAGGGGACACGTGTACGGGCGCAGACGGTGACACCTTCAACTGGCCTCGACCCGGGGTAGTATCCAGTGTTGCGGGTAGGGTTCGGATCCCTAACCTGTCAGACGAGCCCCGTGTGCTGAGGCGCCACCAACATTTCTGTCAGGTGGACCCCCTGTCGACAGCAGCCGCGCCGGACTCAACGCCCAAGCCGCAGGGTGCGCAGACGCGACACGACAACCCCCGGCTCGACATACGGGCGCACCCCACTCCAGCAGCGTCACGGTGGACCCAGAGAGGCTACTACCACCCAGGGTCAGGGACGAGCTCCACAGCCTGCTGATCGAATACGACACGTCTTCGATCCTGCATTCCGGGATACAACGGTGCCGTAGGACCATTGAGGCCAAAGTAAACATGGGGCCAGTGGAACCACCCCAGCGCAAAGGCCGCCTGCCGCTGTACGGCAGGACCAGACTCGCAGAACTGCAGCAGAAGTTTGACGAGTTAGAGCGTCTGGGGGTCTTCCGGCGGCCTGAAGACGTGGGCATATCTGTGGAGTACCTCAATCCGTCGTTCCTCGTCAAAAAGCGGAGCGGCGGGTCCCGCCTGGTAACCGCCTTTGCCGACGTCGGCCGATACTCAAAGCCCCAGCCTTCCCTGATGCCAGACGTTGACAGTACCCTGAGGCTGATAGCGCAGTGGAAGTACCTCATCGCCACAGACCTGTCAAACGCGTTCTACCAGATCCCCCTAGCCCGCGACTCAATGAGGTACTGTGGCGTAGTCACCCCCTTCCGCGGAGTCCGCGTGTATGCACGCTCCGCTATGGGCATGCCCGGGTCCGAGACTGCCCTCGAAGAGTTGATGTGCCGCGTACTGGGCGACCTGCTGCAGGCAGGCGTAGTGGCTAAGCTGGCCGACGACCTGTACTGCGGGGGCAACTCCCCAGGGGAGTTACGGGACAACTGGTCATCAGTACTGCATGCCCTGAGGCGATGTAACCTGCGCCTCTCGGCAGCCAAGACTATCATCAACCCCCGCTCCACCAGTATCCTGGGGTGGGTATGGACACAAGGTACACTACATCCAGCCCCCACCGGGTGTCCACCTTGGCCGCGTGCGAACCCCCAAAGTCAGTAGGGGGAATGAGGTCATTCATTGGGGCAGTTAAGGTGATGGCCCGCGTTATCAAGCACTGCTCCGTACTGTTGGCTCCGCTTGACGACGCCATAGCAGGGAGGGCGTCCCAGGAGGACCTCATCTGGACGGAGGACCTACACCACGCCTTCGGAAAAGTGAAGGAGTGCCTGTCCGCTGGGCGCTCGATCACACTGCCACGCCCGGATGACCAGCTATGGATCATCACCGATGGCGCTGTTAGAAGCCCAGGCATCGCCGCTACACTGTACGTAACACGGGGTGACAAACTTGCCCTCGCCGGTTTTTTTAGCGCCAAGTTGCGAGACCACCAGCTGCGGTGGCTGCCATGCGAGGTGGAGGCACTCGCTATCGCCGCGGCGGTGAAACACTACGGACCTTACATCGTCCAATCAGAGAAGAGGACATGTGTGCTAACGGACAGCAAGCCATGCGTCCAGGCATATGAGAAGTTGTGCAGGGGCGAGTTCTCTGCCAGCCCTCGCGTGTCCACATTCTCTCCACTGCAAGCCGATTCCAAGTGTCGGTGCGGCAGTGGCCGGCGCAGCAATTCTCCATCCGACTTCGCAAGTCGCAACCCCCCTGAGTGTAAAGACATAGCGTGTCAGGTGTGCGAGTTCATACAGCGCACACAAGACTGCGTCGTCAGAGCGCTGGCATGTGATGACGTGTTGTCGGGGCGCGCAAAGCTGCCATTCACAAGTAAGGCGCTTGGCGATCTCTACAGGCAGAATGCCCCGATCTACGGCGCACACACGCGCACCTGACCCAAGGGACCCGGCCATCCAAGAAGCTGACCGACATCAGAGACGTGAAGAAGTATTTGTCCGTCGCAACATTCTAGGGACGGACTACTCGTGGTGAGACGCGAAGACCCCTTGATCCCGGACCGAGAATGCATAATCGTGCCCAGACAGGTCCTAGATGGCCTCGTAACCGCCCTCCATCTGCAGCTGTGCCACCCCTCGGCCACTCAGTTGAAGAAGACCATCAGCCGCTACTTCTTCGCCCTGGAGGTCGACAAGGCTGTCCAACGCGCTACGGAAGGCTGTCATTCATGCGCCGCCCTTCGTCACGCGCCCCACGTCGTGGTAGAGCAGTCGTCGGCGCCACCACCCGCCGCGGTTGGGGTCGCGTTCGCTGCAGACATCATGAAGCGCGCAAAGCAGTTGGTCCTGGTGCTACGGGAATGCGTAACAGCGTACACAGTGGCAACACTCGTGGACGACGAGGGCAGCCAGAGCCTGCGGGATGGCATTATTAGATTATGCATCGAGCTGCGGCCTCTGGACGGACCATTTGCCGTCGTACGCACTGACCCCGCGCCGGCATTCAAGGCTCTTGCTTCCGACCCACTACTCGCCCAGCATAGGATCACGTTGGAGCTCGGACGGGCCAAGAACGCCAATAAGAACCCGGTTGCTGAGAAGGCGGTGCAGGAGCTGGGCGAGGAGATCCTCCGACAGCAACCTCGCGGGGGCGCCATTTCACCAAGGCTCCTGGCTGTTGCCACCGCATGTCTGAACACACGGCTGCGATCCAGCGGCCTCTCCGCCCGGGAGATGTGGACCCAGAGGGACCAATTCACCTCCGCCCAACTGCCCATCAGTGATGGGGAGCTCATCCGTCGCCGACACGAGGAGAGGACGAGGAATCATGCATACAGCGAGAAGTCCAAAGCACCCAGCGGGAAGATGGCAGAACCCACCATCCTCTGTGTGGGTGACCTGGTGTATCTACATGCTGACCGGAATAAGACATGCAGCAGAGAGAGATACCTCGTGGCCTATGTGGACGGCGCGTGGTGCGGCCTGCGGAAGTTCGCGGGACAGCAACTAAGGGATCTTACCTACCGGGTTAGGATTACGGACTGCTACAAGGTGCCGGTTCCTGCTGCCGAGGGAGTAAACCGCCACAGGATGATGAGGACGTATCGGACGGAGAATGCGTTACGCCGCCTAGGCCACCCCTAACCCCGCCCCCCAGGGCACCGGACATTCCCCTAGAGATTACAGCGGTACCTGACGCCGCCGGGGCGTCGGTGGCTGACGAGCCGCAAAGTGTCGCGGGAGGGGGGGCGTGGCCATGTAAGGCAGGTAGCGACCGTACGGGTAGTGACCATTCAGACAATGACTGTGCGAGCAGTGACTATGCGCCGCCACTCAGACGTGGCACCAGAACGCGCCGCCGACCGGCTCACCTTAGGGACTACGCAGTAGACTTTTGACTGTAGTCACATAAGCCCGTTCTGCTTTTCTTTTGTTTTTGTTTTTTTTTTCCTCTCTCTCTCACACGGAGGTGTTATGTAAGACAGAGCATGGGAGAAGAAGGAAGTCACGCCAGTTGGGTGATTGTGTTGGGGTCGTTCCCGAGGGGCACATACCCGTCACGCCTCCTCG
>OMKY01136932.1:0-12652 GCA_900302395.1 Bregmaceros cantori
CAATAGGGTGGATTGTCCTAATGTGGGCACTTGGCAACTTCCTAATGTGGGACAATCAGTTGCCTAGGGGGACAGTGAAAAATGTACTGTTGAACAGTTTAACATCATGTTAGACAGTAGAATGATATTGACATTTTTTAAAAGTAATTTTTTCCGGCGTCAGCGCTGCTTTTCCATCTTTATTGGATAAGATTAGTCGGAAACTGGGTTGAAGAGATCGGGGGTAGACATTGCAGACAAGTCGACGAGCGTAGTCGAACTCGTGACATCTGCGGACGCTGGGGTAGACACAGCGCCACTAACATGAATGGGGTCGCGTTAGGTACGGTGTCCATGATCACTCGGCCAAATTGTTTTTGTATGCAACTTAACATAATGCACAATATGAGGAACAAACAAAATGTTTGCGTTCCGATCCGGATCAGGACCAATATTTTTGTGGCGGAACGGTTCAGAGAATGAAAACGTTAAACATAGGCCTGCCTGAACCATGCGAAACAGACATTTTTTAAAAATAATTTTGTTCTCAACCCCTGCAACCAAGTAACCAATCAATTATAAGCCAACAAAGGCAATAGTCACATCCTTAAATATTTCTCTACTTCCTAACGCAGCCAGCATGATCAACATCCTTAAATATTTCTCTACTTCCTAACGCAGCCAGCGTGATCAACATCCTTAAATATTTCTCTACTTCCTAACGCAGCCAGTGCGATCAACATCCATGCTCCCCAGCACACCATGACGCGCGCCGTGCAGGACGACGTCCTGTTCTCCGTTCGCGTGGAACACAGCGGCGCCGTCACGATCTTCTGGAACTTCACGTCCGGCGTGGTGAGCCGCACCATCGGCAGCTGGCGAATGGACAACCGCACGGTCAACATCACGTCGGACTACCGGCACCGGGTGGACGCGCACGCCAACGGCTCGCTGGGTCTGGCTCGGCTACGGGTGCAGGACACCGGCTTCTACGTTCTGACGGTGATGGAGGATTCAGGATGTAGTAAGGACAGCAGCTTCGTGCTGAGGGTTAACGGTAAGCTATGGCCGGACGGTTTGACGTGGAACGCAGATTTTATTTAGTGTTGCACCGATACCATTTTTTGGTGCCGATACCTGGCTCTGCAGTATCGGCCGATACCGATACCAAGCGATACCGATACCCAGGGGCGCCACCAGAAATTTTGGGCCCTATGAAAGATTCTAATTTTGGGCCTATATTGTCTATTAATTGCGATCCACGGGCCGTGGGCCGTGCTGCGGGCCCTTGGAATCAGTACCACCTTTCCCCGCCTGGCGGCGCCCCTGCCGATACCACTGCTTGAAAACTTTTACTCCAGTAAATTTGAGGTGATAAAAACTACTTTTTACTGAGATGTCAGCAATTCGCTACTCGTTACATTAACTTGGCCTTTAGCGACACCCGTTGGGAACTGTTGGCACATATGTTGGCGTCATATCTCTCAGGCTCTCTCTCTCGGCCGCTTTCTCTCTCACGCTTTCTCTCTCTGTACCAATTCGTTTTACTGAGTTACTCATCATTTTCCTACTTAAGTAACTTTTTTGTGAAGTAGTTTTTTACCAATACTTGAATAGCTATTTGGATGACTACTTTTTACTTTTACTTGAGTAATATTTTGCTGAAGTAACAATACTTTTATTTTTTATGGCTACTCTGCCCCTACCCGATGGTAACTCTCCCAACGACCCTGTCCAGAGGTGATCTACGAGGACCTCCAGTACCTGACCGTGGCAGGGTTGGCCATCTTCGGCATCGCTGCCTTCCTCATCCTCGGTCTGTGGCTGCTGGACCGCGCCTACCGCAAGTTCCTGGCCTGGCGCAGAACGAGGACACAGAGACCAGCAGGTAACAGCGGAGATGGCAAAAGTACCAGGATTTCCTACTTGAGTAAAATACATTAGTAGAAGAACAACCCGAATAAGACTACAGAGTACTGATTCAAATATCTACCCAAGTGAAGTAGAAAGTACAGGCTGAGAAATGTACTCAAGTATTTTTTAAAGTAAAAATTACATGCTCTAAAATGTACTCAAAAGTATTTTTGAAAGTATAAAGGACAAAGTAGTTTTTGTAATTTAATTTGTAAATTTTTGTAAAGTTTTGTAATGGAAAAAATATATGTCAAGTTCCTGAGTTTGATGTTGGAATGTTAATGTACAGTTGATTGGTTCAAGCGTGTCTTCAATGCGTGAAGGACATTGTTATTCATTATAAACGTGTGTTTTTTTTTCATTTGTACTCTTGTGAGAAAATACTGGACCCTCGTGTATTTCATGCAACATGAAAATGTGTATTTCTATGACAAATTATGAGGAGGAGGAGACGGCATTTCTGTAAAAAGGTGAAATAATAAACAGAGATGCACAATATTGTACGACCTCTCATTTCAGATACTGGTCTGATAGCAACCAATATATTTAAAGTTAACACAGAATAATTTAAATTAGTGTCACACTTACTCATAAGTATTCCATATGTAAGGTATACACTGCTGGATTAATCAGTATTTCTATGTAAATACATGTCTGTAACAAAAGTATTTTGTCATGGTCAGTATACTGACCAAGTTATACTGATATGTAGTTTCCACGCAACTTTGAATATCATCTAAGCCTTGATGAAGTCAAACTTAAAAAAAAAATACTGTAAAAAAATGTGTGTCCTTTTTATTTTACAAGAATATTTCCACCAGCTCGAAGATCACTCGTCAAAGTGCAAAACTTGAATTTGCCTTAACACTTTACTGGCGATACGTTTTTTTTTAGGGTCACACCCAGAGACTATGATAACTGCTACTGTACTCGTGCATTACCGAGTACCGCCCCCTACTGACTCATTCACATAGTCCTACCATGATGTTGCAGAAAAAAGGAAAAGAGTAACAACCCTGTTTTGGTAAAAGTAAGGAGTAGAAGTACTGATATTTTTGTTAAAAAATCTAGAAATGTACTCACAGAAAAATGTACTCACAGAAAAAAGTACTTCTAAAAGACACTTGAAAATTTGAATTAAGTACAGTACTTAAGTATTTGTACTTTGTTACTTGCCATCTCTGGGTAACAGTAACTGTTCCGGAACAGAAACTGAACATTATGAAATCCAAAAAACCGGTTAAAACGTTTTTTTTTTCAGATCCTTGGTCTGGGAGAGAATTTCTGTCCACTTTGACTGTCAGTAATCAAGCCCCATGCATCTGGGGTTCCATCTTGTTGACAGACGAGGAAGTGAATGTAATGGTGTTTTAAACCCGGTTTCACATTAATACAGTTACACTGAAGTTTGAAAGTCCACCAAATATAGTCTGTGTAAACTACATCTAAACGTAACATTGCACAATATAAGGAACTTTAAGAACAAACAAAATGTTTGTGTTCCGAACCGTTTGAGGAATAATATTTTGGTGCCGGAACGGTTCAGAGAACGAAAACGTTAAACATAGGCCTGCCTGAACCGTTCAGAACGAAACGTTTTAAGAATTATTTCGTTTTCAAGCCCTGGTTTTCTAAAATGTAACTTGGTTATTCCCTGCATGCTACACATAATGAAATTGAAGTAGTTTGGTTGCAGTCTCTTCTTCTGGTCGTGTGTATCGTTAACATTAATTCACCAATGCCTAATTTGCAGATAACATCACAGAACTGCAGCCGCTATAGGACGACTTGGTCATTCCCCCGTTGGCGCTTACAGAGGACCTGCAGAACACCCAAATGTACTTCAGGTCCAGCGGAGACGAACCCGAACAATGAGAAGCAAAAAAAAATGATTGTGCTCCCACAGGATTCGCTTTGGTGTCAAAAAGTGTCAAGATGGCGTGAAAGTAGACGCGAAGAGACGCTCAGGAACGGGCGAATTTGCGCCAAATTCAACTTAAGACTGAGATGCCGTCAAAGCCACGTCCCCTCAGCGCTAACAAGAGCAACACGTCAAGCACACAGTGAAAAGGGGAGTGGCAAAATGCTTGAGTAACGAGGGCAAAATGTAATCCAGTATAAACACACAGTGATCGCTTCCACGGTAACCGGCTGCACAGCTGATTACAACCAACTGTTTATATACACCATCGTAGCGCACAGACTTCCAAGTCAGGGTGTTCACTTTACCCTAGCAACTCCCCGTTGCTATGCTGCTGTTGCATGCTGAGAACTCCAACCGCCTACATTATGTGCGCTCTCATCCAATCAGACGCGTGATCTAATGCAGCAACCCCCTTCGTTTCACACTTGATACACTCGGGCACGACCACGCCCGAAAGTCTGAGTCATCCGAGAGCGAGGAATCACCTGCCTCCACTCCCGCGTCGCAGCCAAGCGGACGACCGTGTGCACCGGGAGGGAACTATTATGAAGCGCAGACGTGGCCTATGTGTAATTTCTCGTCTGACTTTTAGCAATATAATGCCAAACTCCACGGTGGATGGGATTACAGTAGCATTTATAGGACACCTTGGTCAAATTCTCCAAACTTGGTGCTGCCGCAAAACGGAAGGCCGGGGTAGCGGTGCCCCCCCATGGCGGCACGTTCTTAAGTATACGATGACAAATGAAGTTTCCGAACTATGAGGAATGAGCGAAGCACTGTCACAGCAACAGTGGTAGGCGCTCAAGTGACGATGCAGAGTGAAGAATCCATCAAATTCAACCGTTGCACGGCCGACATTATGGTGGTATCACGGCGGTCAGACGAACAGGCAGAGAGCGTCATTTGCAAATGCTATCAATCGCCAGCAGATGGCAGCCTAAGTCCATTGTATTCCCCCTATAGAATGGACCTTAAATAGTATGATAAACCACTTAACCATACGTATACTTCACCGCACGTGGTACCAGCAAAATGTCTGCCACCGCCACGACGGTGATGTTACGTGCAACAGTCCTATTACAGCATGCCGTAGGATTTGGAGTGATGACATCTTAGACCTGAGCGTGTTCCAATTTAAACACAATACTTTTCCAACACAAATGGTAGAATTGATCGTGGAAGTTGGCCGTTCCATACATACTCCAGACTGTTAGCGACATTACGTTTGATTTCTGTTTGGCCAAGTTCCGCTGACTTTGCAGATTTTACAATATTTGATCGCATACTTCACGGTTCAGAATTTCCGGTTAGGAAATTCCAACACCTGTCAAAAGCTGGAAGCACATGCTGGGAATAGGAAAAAGTGTTCCTGCTCCAGAACATAAAAAAGAAACATTTCCGTTCCCAGAAAAATACAAGTTTGCGGTTTTCGTTCGAACCGGTTCAAAGCCCTGGCCACAATATGAGAATGGATATTCTGAATTTCTAGATGTGTTCGTTGGCACTGTTTGCTCAACCCCCGTTTTGCAGTGAACTGAATCAGAACACATTTATAGATACAATACCTGCTCTTAAGAGGTGCACCGATCCTCAGATCGGTGATCGGGGGCCGATCAGACTTTTTTCCAAGGAACGGGACTCGTGATTTTGTCCTGATCAGGATCGGTAAATGAGTTGGGGAGCCAAATGACTGTGTATTTACTTTGACTATTATTGAAATTGACAATTGTGCCAAATAGTTTGGGTACAACCAATTTTTGCAGGATCAGAACTCTGTATCGGGACTCGGTACCCGAGATCGGAAACAAAAAAACGTGATCGGTGCACCCCTAGCTGCTCTTACCACCTGATTAGGGGACATTTCAAATTGTCCTTTAAAGTTTTGTAATGGAGCTTGAAAAATATATGTCGAGTTACTGAGTTTGATGTTGGAATGTCAATGTACAGTTGATTGGTTCAAGCGTGTCTTCAATGCGTGAAGGACATTGTTATTTATTAGAAACGTGTGTTTTTTTTATTTGTACTCTTGTGAGAAAATACTGGACCCTCGTGTTGTATTTCATGCAACTTGAAAATGTGTATTTCTATGACAAATTACGAGGAGGAGGAGACGGCATTTCTGTAAAAAGGTGAAATAAATATTAGAGATGCACAATATTGTACGACCTCTCATTTCAGATACTGGTCTGATAGCAACCGATATACTTAAAGTTAACACAGAATAATTTAAATTAGTATCACACTTACTCATAAGTATTCCATATGTAAGGAATACACTGCTGGATTAATCAGTATTTCTAAATAAATACATGTCTAACAAAAGTATTTTGTCATGGTCAGTATACTGACCAAGTTATACTGATATGTAGTTTCCACGCAACTTTGAATATCATCTAAGCCTGGATGATGTCAAACTTAAAAACATTTTTTTTACTGTAAAAAAATTGTGTCCTTTTTATTTTACAAGAATATTTCCACCAGCTCGAAGATCACTCATGACGTCAATCTTTCTGTAGGCTTGTGAGACATGGACACTAACGCCAAAACTAGAGAGAATTCAGGCCACAGAGATGAGATGTTTCCACAGACTCCTCAACATCTCGTATAGAGAACACGTCACCAACGAAGAAGTGAGAGCCAGAATAAAACAAAACATTGGACCGCATGAAGATCTACTAACCACAGTCAATATACAAAAACTAAAATGGTACGGACATGTCACGAGATCCCAAGGACTCAAAAACAACCCTTCAATGCACAGTGCCAGGTGGAAGGAGGAGAGGAAGACCGAGAAAGTGATGGGAAGATAACGTCAAAGAGTGGACAAGGTGCAGACTGAGTGACACCATGCAAGTGGCCGAGGACAGAGAGAGATGGAGAAAGCTGGTTGCAAAGTCTTCAGTGGTGCTGGTCAGCCAGACTACGGGATGATGATGATCTATTTTATTTAACCAATATACATATTTGCCATTATGGGTACAAGCAATCTCAGCCACTATGTACGGCATAGTAAAGGCCAAGATATTGAACAAATGTTAGTTTTCAAAATACATACAGCATTACAGCTTATATATTATATTTCTGTTTTGGGAGTTCCTGTATACAGACTATAATTAGGTTTGGAAAGCGTGGACGCCGGAAGCACCAACCAATGTAAGAATGTCCTTTCACTGGGTCCGCGTTGGCCGAGTGGTTATGGACACCGCACCTAAAGTGACCCCATTCATGTTAGTGGCGCAGTGTCTACCGCAGCGCCCGCAGTGTCGCGAGTTCGACTTGTCTGTAATGTCTACCCCCGATCTCTTCAACCCAGTTTCCGACTAATCCTAGCCAATAAAGATGGAAAAATGGCGCTGATGCCGGAAAAAATAACTTAAAAAAAAAAGAATGTCCTTTCACTAACTTTTGAGCGGGTGGATCGAGGCCCCTGTGAAAGAATCAGAAAGCAGGGTCCTAGAAAGGTTCTTTATTATGTTTGGGGGTTATTTTACATGCTAGCGTTCCCGGAATACGGGAGTGCTACACGGGCTGTGTCCGAAATCACTCCCTATCCCCTATATAGTGCACTATATGGGGTGCATGCCATTTTGTAGGGGTGTCCAAATTCTCCATGTGGCCTACATAGTAGAAAAGTAGTGAGCATCAATGTACCCTAGATGGAGCAATACAACCCATAATGCATTGCGAGACGTTTATTAAAAATGACCTTAAACTTAAAGAAATTGGCGCAGCGGGAGTAAATATAGACCAACCGCTGCAAATCGTGTATATTGTCTAGTACTTTTGACTTTTTGTGATGATTGTTAGTGTCCAAAATCTTGGCCGTTGCTCTTGAGTGCACTATAAGTAAGTGCACTACATGGGGGGGTAGGGAGTAGGGTAAAGGGAAGGATTTGGGACACAACCATTGTTTCAGGGAGAGGGCGTGAGGGCGGCCATGAGCAGTTCCATCTTGTTGACAAACTGCCGCCCCTCCATCTTGCTCCAGGCCACCTCCCGGTACGCGCCTCTAAGCTGCGTCCACTTGGGATCCTGAACCACCTGACTCTTCGCCTGGTCCTTGTTGTGGCTGCGGGGAAACTGCACCAGCACCTTGCAGCCGCTCTCCGGACCGTTCCGTACTAGAGGAGAGGAGAGAGAGGGAGGGAGAGAGGGAGGGGTGATGTGTAGGTTGAATGCGAACCATAGGATGCATATAAAGTAGACGCAGCGTGCATGACGCCATCCATAGACTGTACACTGCGTTCCAAATTATGCAAATCATATTTTCCTCACATTTCCAAAAGTTCTTTCAATTTTCCAGTCATCAACTATTAGAGTGCAAATGAAAGGTATATGAACAAACTGCCCAATGATAATACATTTTTAAAAATTAAATCACCCAAAATGCACTCAAAATCCATGTTCCAAATTATTATGCATGGCATATTCTACGCTTTTAATTTTAGTAAAGGACAAAAAGATGGTCATTTGTGAAATTCACAGGTTATTACAAACTGAAAGGTAAACAAAAATCAAACCGTTTAAGTCATAACGATATTAAATTTGATGTTACATATGAACATACGATCCCTTGTTCGATAGGGGCTTCTGAACTCCGTTATCCATGGATTCTGTCAGGTGTTTGATGGTATTTGCTTCATTTGTTTGGCATGTGGACAGAATAGCCTCCCAGAGCTGTTGCTTGGATGTGAACTGTCTCCCGCCATCAACGACACTACTTTTGATGACGCTTCAAAGGTTCTCGATGGGGTTGAGGTCAGGAAAGCATGGGGGCCACACCAAAAGTGTGTGAACTTTTATGCCCATGGCAGCCAGATTCAGATGTGTTGTTTGCAGCATGAGACGGTGCATCATCACGCATGAAAATGATCTTGATGCGGAATATGCGGCTCTTCTCCTTGAACCATGGCAGAAAGTGCTGTTTGAGAACTCCACATAGACTATGGATGTCATTTTTACCCCGTCAGGGATCCTAAATGGGCCGACCATCCCTCTCCCCATGATTCCTGCGCAAAACGTTACCCCACTTCCTCATTGTTGGTGCTGCAGCTCGTTTGTGTGGGGTGGCCATCAACCAGATATCCACCACTCCATCAATCTGGACCATTGAGTGTTGCACGGCACTCATTGGACAGTTTTGAAGTTAGTGTTTATGTATTGTTTGGCCAACCTGAGGCGTTTCGGGTCGTGTGCAGTGGCTAGAGGAGGGCCAAATGATCGTTTATGCAGCTGCAAACCGCTGGAGGTTGTTGTTCGGGGGACACATTGGAGGCACCAGCAGCCTCCAATGTGCCCCGACAGGTTCAAAAACCTGTGTTATGGCAAGGCATTTTTTTTTTAAATATGTTTTTATTGAGGTTACACAGGGAGGTGAGCAGTGGTACAAATCAACATCTTCCTCATCATTTTCTTTTGAACATGAAATGAAACATAACTAAAACGGGAAAATACATTAATAAAATGAAGAACAAATAAAGCAAAAATTAAATAAAATTAAACAAAATTAAAAGTAAGAGCAGATATCAAGCAGCTTACAAGTCCTCCGAGTCAGACCAGCTGACTCAAGGTGGGACAGTGCCCACCCGTGGCAAGGTAGCCAAGTGTTCCAGCAGGGGGAGCCAAGTCTTCTTAAACAGAGCCGATTTGTCCCGCAACATGTACCAATGTAGCCAATTTTCTAGGGATGGAATTTTATTCCTTTTCCAATGTCTAAGGATTAGCTTTTTAGAAATTATCAAGCATGGCAAGGCATTTTTGCAGCTGCTCTTTTAATCTGATGTAATTGTCTGTTGGAAAGAGACCTCGATTTTCCCTCATCAGCACGGACACGTGTGTGCCCTGCATCAGCTACCGACTTCTTGATTGTGCGTTGATCGTGATGAAGTGTTTTGGCAATGTTGATTGTAGTCTTGCCTTGGTCTAAACACTCAACAATTTGTTGCTTTTCAGCAGCAGACAGGTCCTTTTCCTTCGCATTTTGGTTGAAAATGTAGGCTGCTTAATAATGTGGAACAGCCTTCTTAAGCACTTTTGCCCTTAATTGGACCCACATGCCAAACTAATTACAACAGGTGTCTGCCTTTACTTTCAGTGATAGAAAGAGCCCTGATACACATCACCATCCATAAGTTTAACTGATGAACACAAAAATATTAGCTTACCACTCGTAAACACTTTTTGCGTAATAATTTGAAACGCAGTGTATATAAAGTAGACGCAGCATGCATGACGTCATCCATAGACTGTATAGAAAGTAGACGCAGCGTGCATGACGTCATCCATAGACTGTATAGAAAGTAGACGCAGCGTGCATGACGTCATCCATAGACTGTATAGAAAGTAGACGCAATGTGCATGACGTCATCCATAGACTGTATAGAAAGTAGACGCAGCGTGCATGACGTCATCCAGACTGTATATAAAGTAGACACCAGGGGATGGGCCAGGGGACGGTGCAGATGCCGGGGACTCAAAAATGATTATTTTAAAAATGATTATTATTATTTTGTTCAGGGGATTAAAAAGAAATGGTCAACTCAGATTCAGTTTGTTTTAGTTCATTTCTAGAGCGGCACAATGAATAATGACTTTTCTCAAAGATGAAAATAAATGAATAATTATTCTAAAACCAAGGTTGTGTTCTCTGTACCCCTTCCTTAATAGGAGCTGCAATATGACGAGCTTGAATTAAAACAAATTTTGGAAATTCCTTGCTTTTTTTCCTCCTTTTCTTTAGGAAATCAACAACAGAGATTTCAAAGACAAAAAATAAAATAATAATTTTCATCCAAACATATCTACATCCCTAACCAGCACATGACCCCACTTCCACTATCACGTCATCAGACTGGGAGCGGGAGCGGGAGCGGCTCCGTGTGTGGCAACGCCTGGTCGGACCGGTTCCAGCCAGACCCAGAGTGTCAGCCAACCAACCAACCTAGTTACCTCCACCAAGGAGGTTAGGCCGTGATGCTCGTTGACCAGTGGAGAACCGCGAGCAATACAGCTGGGCATTCACCTCAGTAAGAACCAGAGATGAGCAATAACACATTTCATTTACTCTGTTACAATTTTGTTGTGTACGTTTTAACTTTTGGAGTAATTTTTTCACAAGTTACTTTATAACTTTACTCGAGTGAAGTTGAGGTAAAAAAAAATACTTCGCTACTTGTTACATTAACTTGGACTTTAGCGGCACATATATGTTGCCGTCATATCTCTCTCGCGCGCGCTCTCTCTCTCTCTCTCTCTGTCCGTCTTTCTCTCTCTTGGGCCATCTCTCTTTCTCGAGCGCCATCTTGCTCCCCGTCTCTCTCTATCGGGCTCTCTCTCTCGGGCACCCTCTCTCCCTCTATAGGTCTCTTTCTCTCTCTCTCTCATTTTCTTTTAGAGTAGCCACAGAAATGACTAAAAGTATTGCTACCTCATCAAAATATGACTCAAGTAAAAGTAAAACTAGTCAAATAGTTACTCAAGTAACAAGTAAAAAAGTACTCCATAAAAAACTTACTTAAGTAGCAAAAGTACTGAGTAACTTTCAGTAAGAAAAATAAAATGAATTAGGACAAATTATCTTTTCAAAAGATACAGAGATGGCGACCAAAAGAAAGAGATCGAGAGAATGTCCGCGAGGGAGAGGGAGCAGCCGAGACCAAGAGAGTGCCTGAGAGCCCAAGAGAGAGAGCCCAAAAGAGAGAGAAAGACAGAGAGAGAGTGAGACAGAGACAGAGACAGAGAGAGAGCGCGCGAGCACCCAAGAGGAAGAAAGAGATATGACGCCAACATATACAGTATGTGTCAACAGTTCCCAACGGGTTGTAACGAGTAGCAAATTGCTCACAACTCAGTAAAAAGTTTATTTTTTTCTCGCCTCAAATTTACTTGAGTAAAAGTAGAAAGTAACTTGTGAAAAATGTACTCCAAAAGTAACAAAGTACACACATAAATAGTAACAGAGTAAATGTAATGCGTTACTGCCCGTCTCTCTATAACAAGACCAACCTGAGATGGCGTACTCCCCGTTGGCTGAGGCCACTGTGATGGCGGAGGCGTTGCCGATGCTCTCCACAGGACCGAGCCCCACGTGGTTGCTGAAGCTGACCACGTGCCAGCCCATCACCTTGGCCAGCTGCTGGACGGCATGGACCTGGTGCTGGGACATCTACACAGTAACATGTTATTACTACACAATGACATGTTATTACTACACAATGGCATGTTATTACTACACAATGACATGTTATTAATACAATAACATGTTATTACTACACAACGGCATGCTATTACTACACAATAACATGTTATTACTACACAATGACATGTTATCACTACACAACGGCATGCTATTACTACACAATAACATGTTATTACCACACAATGACATGTTATTACTACACAATAACATGTTATTACTACACAATGACATGTTATTACTACAAAACGGCATGTTATTACTACACAATGTCATGTTATTACTACACAGTAACATGTTATTAATACAATAACATGTTATTACTACACAATGACATGTTATCACTACACAACGGGATGCTATTACTACACAACATGTTATTACCACACAATGACATGTTATTACTACACAATAACATGTTATTACTACACAATGACATGTTATTACTACAAAACGGCATGTTATTACTACACAATGTCATGTTATTACTACACAGTAACATGTTATTAATACAATAACATGTTATTACTACACAATGACATGTTATCACCACACAACGGCATGTTATTACTACACAATGACATGTTATTACTACAAAACGACATGTTATTACTACACAAAAACATGTTATTACTACA
>OMKY01136964.1:0-13068 GCA_900302395.1 Bregmaceros cantori
TTTCTGTAGAGTAAGTAGTCTGTGGCAGACTAGATCGTGTTTGACCCTGCAGAGCCCACCCATCACGCTGGCCGCGGAACCTTCCGGTGCCTCCAGCAACGCCTCCCGAGAGCTTGGAGGACCTTGAGATAGGAGAGCTCGGGGGAAAACAACAGCAACCCTCAACCAGGACCTGGACTCGGTATTTCCCTCTCAACAAGTAAAACATACAAGATCCGTGACACTTGTCTACAAGAGGTGCTATGTAAATACATTTTACTTACTCACATTTTGAGTGTTGTGGCAGTGGATGTAAGACTTCTCTGGACCTCTCTTGGCAGTGAATCTGTCAGTAATTAGGGTGGATTGTCCTAATGTGGGCCACTGCCTAATGTGGGACAGAGGCTCTGGCTCCTCCATAAACTAATGACACGAATGTCGGCGGAAACTATGGTTAAAACCAAACTATGGTAATGTGGAACGTCAAGTTCAACTAGGCAACACTAGATTTCACTGTCTCCCATCAGGCAACTGACTGACCCACATTAGTGTAACGGATGTGAAACAGTCATGTCATTCTAGCAGTGATTGAACCGACAGTAAAGGGCTGACCAGCCAATTACCATGGGGGCATTCGACTGCTATATGTAGTCCTACCTATGTCAAGTCTGGAGACCAGAGATGGGCAGTAACGCATTACATCTACTCTGTTACAATTTTTTCTTGTGTACCTTTTCACTTTTTGAGTACAGTTTTCACAAGTTACTTTCTACTTTTAATCAAGTTTTTACTGAGATGTCAACAATTCACTACTTGTTACGAGTGAGAGAGAGTAATGTACTATACATTACTCTCTCTCTTAGTTGCTCTCTCTCTCTTGGGCGCTCTCTCTCGCTCTCGGGCTCTCTCACTCTCTCTCTCCCGGGCGTTCACTCCCTCGAGCGCTCTCTCCCTCTCAGGCACTCTCTAATTGTCCTATTTTTTTTTTTTTTTACTGAAACTTACTCAGTACTTTTGCAACTTAAGTAACTTTTTTGTGGTTTACTTTTTAACTTTTACTTGAGTAACTATTTTGATGACCACTTTTTACTTTTACTTGAGTACTATTTTGCTGAGGTAACAATACTTTTACTTAAGTAATTTTTATGGCTACTCCGCCCATATCTGCTGGAGACTAACGGTACTCAGTTCTCTCCCATCTCCTTAGACTGAAACTTACCTTCTCAAATAAATGCCAGCGTCATAGTTTGTGAATCGACTCTGTGCTGTTGATGTTCATTCATACATCTCTGCCTGATTAAAAAATACTGTCGGAACAGAATAGACCGACACACACATCCATGTCTCCCATTAGCCTTGGTGGTAACACCATGTTCGGGGCATTCAGGGCCACACACGGTTTAGCTTCCAGTAAACTATGAATGAAATTGCGACTTGTTGGGGCCAAGGGGTTTTCTTTACCCCCGTCCGGCAGAGCCGCCGGTGGTCTACAAGCCGCTAGAACGGACGAGCAACCATTCATGAAAGCACGTTGGGTTTAATGAAGGATTGATAAACAGCCTCCCACAGCTCTTCATTCACTCATTAGATCCACCCGCAATTTCATTATGAATTTCACTTCCATTTGAGAACGCTGATGTAGCTTTTCCATTACATACTGTCAGATATGGGCAGAGTAGCCATAAAAATGACTCAAGTAAAAGTATTGTTACCTCAGCAAAATATTACTCAAGTAGGATTAAAAAGTAGTCATCCAAAAAGTTACTCAAGTAAAAGTAAAAAAGTATTCCACAAAAAAGTTACTTAAGTAGCGAAAGTACTGAGTACCTTTCAGTTTAAAAAATGAATGAAAAAAATGAATGAAAAAAAAATGATCGCTGAGAGAGAGAGCCCGAGAGGGAGACAGAGACCAAGTGGGAGAGAGGGAAAGCGAGAGACACTAAAAGAGAGAGAGCGAGCGAGAGAGAAAGCGCCCGAGAGAGAGATATGACATCAACATATGTGCCAACAGTTCCCAACGGGTGTCGCTAAAGGAAGAGTAAATGTACCGAGTACTTTTTACTGGCATCTCAGTAAAAAGTAGTTTTTTTCACCTCAAATTTACTTGAGTAAAAGTAGAAAGTAACTTGTGAAAAATGTACTCCAAAAGTAAAAAAGTACTCAAAAAATTGTAACTGAGTAAATGTAATGAATTTGTCAATGCATTACTGCCCATCTCTGCTCAGCGCCAAACTTTTTTTTCACGCTGACAAATTCATAATGATACTTAATGGTCCTGAATGAATAGCTGGCAGAAATTATATTTACCATCTACAGATTATGTGCTGCCACTAGCCCTACAACAATTAGTGGACCAATCGCTAAGTAATCGATTATAAAATGAATCACCAACTGATTTAATAACGATAATCGCCAAGGAATTCAATCATTGTTTGTTGATAATTTAATTTTAATTAATTAAATAATAAATAAATAAATTAAAAAAAAAAACATTACTTAAGGAAAAGCATGAAAAATAGCATGAAAAATATACAAATATATATATACATATAGACAAACATATAGACAAATATAAATGACTATGGCAGATATATGACCTAAGTAAATGATACAACTTCATTTACGTTAACTAAATATATAATAAGATATTTATCTAAACCACTACAGCGGCTGATGGTATTCCCACCTGATGAGGGCGCCGTGGTCTGTGTCATGGGGCCCCCGCCTCCTGCGTCGCCCGTGGGTGTGGACAGGGACGATGACGTTAAAGACGAAGAGGAGGAGTAACGCGCCGCCTTCCGGGAGCCACCCCCGCCGATCCCGCCGCTGTCCCGACTACTGCCCTCCCAGAGGCGCTTGGCCACTGGCGTGCATACCACCGAGTAGGGAGAGGGTTCCTGGGGAAGAGGGGTTTCATTTGATTCTGACCACCACCAAAAAATGAGTAATGTAGAGAGATAGAGATACTTTATTTAGTCACACATACATAGATGTACAGTGGAATTCTTCCTCCGCATTTAACCCATCCCTGAGGAGCGGTGGGTAGCCATGTGTGCGGCGCTCTGGGGGCAACTCCAGGTTGTGAGCCAGTGCCTTGGCCAGGGGCGCTGACTGGAGCAGGTTAACTAGAACATGTTTTTGGTGGTGGGGGAAACCAGAGTGCCCGGAGGAAACCCACGCAGACACGGGGAGAACATGGAAACTTCACACAGGAAAGACTTGTCCGGGATGGGATTCGAACCCAGGACCTTCTAGCTGTGAGGCAGCAACGCTAACTACCGCGCCACCGTGCTACGTATTTTGCGCATTATCATCGAATGGTCAAAAAAATTGTGGCATATTGAGAAAGCGAGAGAGAGAGACAGAGAGAGGGTTAAATTATACCAACAATCAAGTTTTTTTTTTATCTAACAGTCATCACACTGAAATGTTTTGAAAATAATTATCTTGACTAGTACAAAATAAAATCTTCCGGAGGAACTTCAGGCTTCAATGGCAATTGAAACCGACTAACGATGACCACTTACCGATCCTGATTGGCCGATCCTGATCAGCCACAAAGTCACAAATCCCAAAATATTACTTGAAAAAAATATGAAAAATTATGAAGGTTCGGGTTGGGAGACCCCAATTAGCATTACAATTAAGTGCTTCAATGATCCATGTAAACAGCTAAATCCGATTTGCCAACTTCAAATCAATTCATCAGCCCTAAGAAATAAAGTGGTGGACCACTCCCTAATGTGGGACACCTAAGTTCCACTGGCTCTGGCTCCTCCCTAAACTAATGAATGTCAGTGAAATTATAGTAAAGGCAAACAATAGTAATGTGTCTAACATTAAGTTAAACCTTTCAACACTACATTTCACTGTGCGACCTTATGAAACTGTCCCACATTGGGAAGCTGCACAAAAGGGTCTACATCAGGGCAATCCACCCTATATTTTACAGAGAAAAAAAAACATGAACTAGAAGCACTCAGAGATTGCAAACCTGCACCTAACCCCTAAACCTAACCCTTAAACCTAACCCCTAAACCTAACCCCTAAACCTAACCCCTAAACCTAGCCTAACCTGAAATGGAAAAAAAAATATAATACATTTTTTAAAAAGTTAAATTTGCAGGTTGAAAAAAAGACGCAAAGAAGTGCTTGCAACGTGATTCGGACGTTGATGATTCGGGGCGTTGGCTTAACAGTCGGGTATTCTACCTCTGCGCTATACAAGCCCTGTATTAATTCCGAAACATCCCAAACGTGATCGGAAACGTTTGGAAATGGCACCGCCGGCCAAAAATGCCATCGGCCGTTTGGGAGAGTAAAGGCGCCTCGGGCGCAGCTGCGGGAGAACACGGCCACGCGTGACATCACTACGGAGAACGGGGATCATTCACCCGTTAATATCAAATCAAACTTTATTTATATAGCACTTTTCATGCAGAGCAATGTTACTTATAGGCTACAGAAATGCACCAAAATTTAATCACTTCTTTCTTTCGTCATTTCCAACAACTCTGCAAAATTTCATCCAGATGCTCAGCTTTCTCAGCTGTCGAGGGGACAAGCCAACGCGGGTGAAAACATAACCTGCTCCGCCCCGGCGCAGGTCATTAGTGCATGGTCATCACCTGCTGGTTTTGCTCCGTCTTCACCTTGGACACCAGCGGGAGCGGCGTGTGACAGGGTGTGTGTCGGCCGGCCACCGAGGCCCCGCCCACCGTGTGACAGGTGACCGGACTCTGTGGCTCGGAGGAAGGGGTCTCCTCGGTGTGCAGACCCTGGGAGTCACAGCTGGGTGACGACACCTGCAGCGCATGAAAGTGGGTGTCACTTGGTGTCACATGTGGGAAATAATTTGATCCTTCAACGGTTTGAACACATTACATTCAGCTCCACTGATGTGTGGAATTATTTTTTGCACCATTTGCTTTAAACCCAGTTGCCAACAGTGCTAAATTATGATGCAACAACACTTCTTTCTTCTCTCTCGTCCTCCGTTAAAGGAGTTCTATTATTAACTAGAAGTACTCAGAGAGTGCAAACCTGCGCCAAGGCTATGGGGTCACTGATGCCAAAACATCTAGACGCTATTATGTGACTTATAGGCTACAGAAATGCATCAAAATGTAATCACACTATTAGTGGTACGCCGGATTGTAGTCATAGAAATTAATATTTTCACGATCTGTCTGTGCGCAACCTTTTCAATTACCCTGCTGACAAACCAACACGGCCGAAAACATAACCAGCTCAACGCAGCTGGCGCAGGTTATAATTCTAATACTGTCCACACTGGATGGTTTGAACAGAGTTAGCATGATAGGGGCATTGGCCATCAGGTCTGGGACTGCAGGATCTACAAACTTTTACACTTTTTTTTGGTTTCCACTCCATCCACTTTAACGTGAAGACAACACACTACAAAAATATCTCAATCACCTCAGATAACTGAGGTGGCCCTGAAGAAAAACAAGCCTCAAAATGTATGACCGAAGGTTTTGTAGGTTTTATCCATGGTTAAAGCGACTAAAACTGACCTGGTCATCTAAGGATTAATCAAAGTTCAAAATCAGAGCTCCAACTCATAATCAATTATTGAGTTAATCGACAACTAATTTCATAATCGATTAATCGACAGCAATTAATCATTTCCTTGTTTGGTCCGTCCTCCGCTCAAATATATTGAATGTTTGTTGTTCAACCTTTGCCATCTCAATAACGTTCCAGGTTAATAATCCTTCCGATTTTGCAAGCCGCTGTAGGGCTCAGTCGGTTAAGAGTGAGTGCACTATTAAGCACAAATATGTCATGATGGGTCCGCGTTGGCCGAGTGGTTATGGACACTGCACCTAACATGACCCCATTCATGTTAGTGGAGCTGTGTCTACCACAGCGTCCGCAGTGTCGCAAGTTCGACTACGCTCATCGACTTGTCTGCAATGTCTACCCCCCGATCTCTTCAACCCAGTTTCCAACTAATCCTATCCACTAGAGATGGAAAAACGGCGCTGACGCTGGAAAAAATAACTTTAAAAAAATATATGTCATGATGATGCGGAGAATCGTGGGTTCGCTCCCCTCACCGACAGCTTCTCCCCCCACATTTTTCATCTCTTTTTCCAGCCAATTCTGAATGGAGCTGAAAATGGCATGAATGGGCCTCAAAAAAATACATAAAAAAGGAACGATTAACAGATTAATCGGCAGTAAAAAATGGGCGATTAATCGATGATCAAAATAATCGTTAGTTGCAGCTCTATTCAAAATTGGCAGCTATAGTTTCATGCTTGTTGCAGAAAACCCAGACAAGACAGGTCAAAGTGAAGCATGAGGAGCTCACCTTGAGGAAGAACTCGGTGCCTTTGTCCATGATCTGTTGGATCTGGAGGAAGCCTGCGGTGTACATGAGCAGGAACTGGTCTCCCACCGTCATGCTGAGCCGGCCCGTGTAGCAGAATCCCAGGATCTGCTGGAAGCTCTGGGGCTGCACCGCCGGGGGCAGCTCCACCACCGAGCTCTTCCCGCCCGCGTTGAACAGGTCCCTGAAGTAGGAGCTGCTGGCTGCTAGCACCGAACGGTGGGCCTGCAGATCAGGGTGTTTCAAACAATAGTATGTTTTTTTTTTTTAACTCTTTCACCGCTCCAGGCATTCCACAGACATTCCACAGAAAACACATATTTTTTGTTAAAGTTATTTTTTTGCCGGGGGGGGGGGCGTGTGGTGGCAGAGCGGGCAGAGAGTGCGTCCCCCAGACCACAGGTCGAGCAATGCCGTGGGTTCGCGAAACCCCTCCGGCTTTTCTGCAATGTCTCCTGCCCACGCTTCATCCCGGCTTCCGATTTAATCCTGTCACTGTCTCTCAATAAAAAGAATGAAAAACGGCGCTTGCGGCCAAGAAATAACTTTTTAAAAAATAATATATATATATATATTTTTTTTTTTTGCCGCAAGCACCATTTTCCCATTTTGTCAACAGGCTTAGTGTGAAGAGGGATGAGAGAGTGGGGAAGCAGACCTGCAGTATAGTTATGTCGGTGAGGAGAAGCAATCTTATGACTAAGCCGCAAGCACTAGACACTATGTATGACTATACTTACTGCCAAATATTGGATTTTTACAATATGGAAAATCCTGATAACTAGAGATCCTGTTCTTTACATAAAATATCATATCATCATACCAGATGATTTGGTGGACCTTCAAACATCAGTGTTTTTTTTTAGTTTTAAAGTCGGCAGTGAAAGAGTTAAAAGGCATATTCCCATGTTTTTGATTATTTGATTGTAATGTTTATATTCTCTTCTAGTTGCCTAGGAGATTGCTTTTGCGAATGAAAGTTTTATTTATTTGATAATTTCTATCAAACTCCTTGCAGCGCGGCCGATTAATAACCAATAAATTAATTAATTTCTAATCAATTTCATCATCAATTGCGATTAATTAATTCATCAGTGCTTGGTCTTCAACTTGCCGCTTTCAATAATGGTCGCAACCATTACCAAATGGATACTGAAAGGTGTACGCTGCCAAGGCCCATAGCAACATGTAAAAATGTTAATAAGTAAGATTGACTGTAACAACTATGTTATAAGCTAGTATGTAAAAGGGGGCTCCATGCTAAAACTAACATGGATATCTTATTGAGTAATCTAAACACGTTTGCGATAGCAAAGCATTATCATCATGTATGCAATAGTAATGAATAATGATTCTCATTCTGATCGCTAATCGTTGATCATTTATATAAACAGATAGATCAATTAATTGTCGTGGCAAAAAAAAGGTACATTAACCAATAACAGAAAAAAAATAATTGAACTGAAAACAAAAAAAAAATAGCCTAACCTCCAATTCTAAAAAATAATAACATTCACATTAATCCTAACCCTCACACTAGTCACACACTGTGACTCCCATATCCCTTGTGTTGCTAGTTGCTACTGTTAGCCGCATTGTCCGTCGAGCCATTCAACGAGCTATTTGTATTTTGCTTAGATCTTTCCCTGTTGACATTTTCACAGCTCGGGGATAAAGAAACTTAAGCGATACACCTATACCAAATGAAAGAGGGAACCGAGTAATTTCCGCTTAAGTGGGGGAAATCAATAAATGAAACTCGGGAGCAGCATTACTCAACTCGCCGTCGGCATGACTCCGCCGTCTCTCCATCCAGCCCGGTACATAGCCTTTTGCCTGTGGCTTAGTTCACAGCACACACTACACCGTCACTGATTGGTCACCCTCCGATGGGGTGAGTTAACGTGGCCGGCCAATCACACGCCCTGTCGCCCACCAGTCTGGCAGGCATCAATAGAACAAAGGTAGACAGGACTCCGCAGGTAGCCCCTGCCACCAGTGGGGTGCCACTACCTTTGCCTCCCCCACTCCCCCCTGCTGTACATGCTGAAAAGCGGCCACAGCTAAAGTGTTGGGGTGGGGGTGAGTGCTGGCATATCACAATTGAGCTTTTAAAAATCCGGCAACACCCCTTCGTGGCTGCGTTAAGAACAGTGGAAACACGTTTACACCATTTAAACTAAACTTAATTGAGATGCGCCGAACTGTGCCTTGAGTTTTTTTGTAGTGGAGAAGTGACTTAAGTAACTAATGGATAAGAGATTCAAAATAGAGCTACGCGTGACGTAATAGAGCACTTCATGAAGTGACGCAGACTAAAAGGCATTATGTCACAAGTTTGATGACACAGCTTTGCGAGGGGACAAGGAGAGGTTTTTGAAACAGGTTCCAGGGAGAGAAAAGATGCTATGCTGTGAAATTGAATCGTACGCCTGCAGCACTGTTGCCGTAACGGGGCAGCCATTTTGTCGGGATGTGCACATTTCAGACGGAATCAATACTCAATTTGGGTGAAAATGGATCTGAGCGCGTGCAGTTTCAGGCAAATTAACAGTATTTTACCGACTTCACAATAAAGCGTTCTGATGGTGTTGGTTTGCGCACAGACTCAGAAAAAGTAAAAGTTTGCGTGAAGGTCATACTGTCAAACAAACACACGAGTCACACGAGTCGCACGACCACAATATCATTTTATATTCTCCTGACAATAGTTATTTTCCACATGTTTTTCAAGGTCTGTAACTGATACACCGGGGTCTTGATGGTTGTTTTTTCCCCAAAGTTATTTTTTGGGCAAAAGTGCCGTTATCCATTCTTTATTGATAGCTAGTCATAGGATTAAATCGTAAACTGAGATGAAGAGTCGGGGTGAGACATTGCAGAAAAACCAGAGAGGGGATTAGAGCCTCCAGCGCTGCTTGACCTGTGGTTTTGGGGGCGTGCTCTATAACCACTCGCACACCCCCTTACTGATGGATTTTAATGGAATTCGTATTGACACTTAAATGTTCAAAACAATTTAACACCAAAATACTCTTGCTATTACCAGTATTTTGTCATGTAATGCTGTTACATTAAATTAAATTTGAGAGTCCTAAAGAAGACAAAAGGAGTTTTAATCGTAAGATTTTGATAAAAAAAAAGAAAAAAAATCCTGATTTGTGTCTTTGAAATCTCAATTTTCGATTTGTTTCCGATTTCTTGAAGAAGAAAAAAAAAGGACAAAATATATCGAAACTAGAAGTTTCCGTTTTTTGTAATTAAGTAGAGACACCTCACCCTTTGGCTTAGAATTAATACAATTATCAATTTATACATTTTATTTACCCACACAACTTGAAGCGAGACCAGCAAAATCATTATTATCAATGTTAAAAAGGAAATATGATTTGAGGATTCCACTTTTTCCAAAATCCTCTGAACTAAATAATCCGATTTCGATTTCAGATTTTTTTGCACAGCCTACCTTGAAGGCGTGGCCCTTGACAACCACGGACACGTCACAGTAGAGACCCTGCAGCCGCTGTTCATTCAGACACTCCAGAACGTTGTTTCCGAAGTTGGGGATCGCCATTTGTAGGGTCTGAGCCATCACGGCCCAGCACCATGCAGCCGCCCAGCACTCTACGGGACTCGCACGGTGCGCTGGAGCATGAGACACTGGTGTGTGCGGGCTGAAAAGACACAAACACACACGGGATCGTTGGGGAGTCTACTGGAGATTGGTCGAGCCTCGGCCCCCCTCCAACGTTCAGAGGTATCGGTTTAAACAGTCGTCGGCCCGTGCAAATACCCCGGGGTATTAACAGTCTCAGCGGACGCAGGGATTGGGGCAAGGTTGCCTGTGCGTTTAGCAAGGCACGTCACTTGAGAGACACGGCGTCTGCATGCAGCGAGGCTGATCTTTCTATCCCTTTTGGGCTCTTTAACGAGGCTGGTCTCTCGATCCCTCTCAGGCTTTGGTTGAGATGCTTGTCGCATTTGCTGGATACCCCGGGGGAAATCTTAAACACAGCACACATGGCCCCCTTGCCCCCACCCACGGTGTGTTGAAGTGTGTGTGTGTGTGTGTGAAGTGTTACGAGCGCCCCATGCGGCACTTGTTTCAACTTCCGCGTTCACAGCTTCGCGCGTTGCCCACGCATGTGTGCGTCGAATGACGTCGGCCTGGCTGAGTCGCGCAGCAACTGGTCGCTGGATGCAAATTCTTGCGGCGCGTATCAATGCCGCATCTCTTCCCATCCATTTACATGTTATTTTCGGGATTTCCGCCGCCCGTGACAAGCGCCACTGAACTCCAATGGAAAGACACCGTTACGTGCCGATAACTCTTTGGGTCCTTGTGCATTTTTCCATTTAATCTGAGCAGCATTCTGGCTGTGATCATGCTCAGGGGTGCGTAGGATGTGGTTTTCACTGATCATTTTGCATAATTTTGTACGAGAACTCAAGGAGTGCTTAAGGGTTAAATACAATTAACAGGCATGGTTGGGTAGTGAAATATGTACATGTAATCTGTTTAAAAAAATAGTTGCTTGTTTTGTTAGGGGCTCCCAAAGCCCTATCCCCTAATCCCTAACCTAACCCCTGATCCTAACCCTAACCTCCTACCTCATACACCTAACATAACCCTTTCTCTCTCTCTATCAGTTTGTCCCCCTGTAGACGTTGGCTCTTGAACCTTCCTGCGAAACAGCACTCTGTCTTCTGCTATTCTGCCAGCTTCTGTTGTTGTCGTCCCCAACCAGTCCTGCATGTCTTGCTCCCATCTTCTTGTTGGTCTTCCTCTTCCTCTTTTGCCCTCCATCGTTGTTTCCAGAATGTGTTTTTCAAGTGACTCATGGTGTTTGATATTCCCAAAGTATTGCAGTTTTAATGTTTTCACAGTCTGCAGTAGTACTGGTGATGCAACTCCCATTCTTGTCAATTTGATATTTTTTAGCTATCCACGATATTCTCTGAATTTTTCTGTAACATTTCATTTCGAAGGCTGTGATCTTTTTGCTGTCAGTACTGTTGATGGTGCATGCCTCACAACCGTAAGTTGCAATTGGAAATATTGTACTTTTTACAAGCTTGAACCTAACCCTAACCTAACAAAATAAGCGGATCGTTTTTTGGGATTCAAACTTTACATCACGGCAAATAATATGCTAAAACGATCCGATGAACTGCGGCGGATGATCAGTTATTATAACGGAACGCCCCGTAATTTTACCATCGCAAGGGATTCTTTTTTTGGCGCACAGACTTTCAACATTCAACATTTGATTGAGTGATTTGACTACTTCAAACAGTGGCATACGGGTGGGGGAGGATGTGACGCCTTTAGGAAATCCCACCCTCTGTAGCCAGTCCAGTGTTTGGGCCTGCTGCTTTGTGTACAGTCTATGGTTTCACATAGAACTAGCCTGGTGATTCAGAATCAACGCATCGTTCCCGCATCGCACATCGCTAGACGCTTGCATTGGGTCTGGGAAAATCAAGCCCCCCGTTGGTACGGATTCAATCGGCCTATCGGCGCAGATGTGGGGGGAGATTTTTTTTTCACCAGACCCAATGCAAACGTCTATGATGTGCAATGCGTGGATGATGCGTTGGTTCTGGCTTGCCAGGCTAACGTAAAACTGTGTATTTGGTAAGTAGTTAGTCATAAACTGAATATTACTCTAACAATAGTGTTCAAAAGATAAGGATGTCTGGACCACACATAAGTTAATTTCTTATTTCTTTTATCAAGTTTCTCTCTTTCTAAAATCCACTGCTGCTGCCAATCACCCCCAACTATTTTCAGGCAATTGTAAAAAATAAAATAAATAAATGAAAAAGCAGTTTGCTGAAATCCTAAGATCTCAGAAAAGAGATAATTACAGATATTTGTCCCGCGCTTTTATGCCAAATTATACTTAATGACAGCTTGAAAAAGACTTTCATTGAGTGCTTTGATGGTGGACGACTGGTAACATTCAAATAGCTGTCTTTAACTCTCCCCAATTCTCCACCAGCCCTGCAGTGAATGACCTGCTAAGACGGAGTTTTGACCTTGTCCAACACCACACCACCACAGCCAGTGAATACGTTCTTCCCTGATCTTACCCGAGTCAATATGATTCGAGTATCTAATGCCACTGCTAGCTAATGTCACTGAGAGCTAATGCTCTAGCTATCTAATACTACTGCTAGCTAATGTCACTGAGAGCTAATGCTCTAGCTATCTAATACTACTGCTAGCTAATGTCACTGAGAGCTAATTCTACTGCTAGCTAATGTCACTGAGAGCTAATGCTACTGCTAGCTAATGTCACTGAGAGCTAATGCTACTGCTAGCTAATGCTCTAGATATCTAATTCCACTGAGAGCTAACGCCACTGCTAGCTAATGTCACTGCTATCTAATGCCACTGCTAGCTAATGCCACTGCTAGCTAATGTCACTGCTAGCTAATGTCACTGCTAGCTAATGCCACTGCTAGCTAATGTCACTGCTAGCTAATGCCACTGCTAGCTAATGTCACTGCTAGCTAATGCCACTGCTAGCTAATTTCACTTCTAGCTAATGCCACTGCTAGCTAATTTCACAGCTAGCTAATGCCACTGCTAGCTAATGCCACTGCTAGCTAATGCCACTGCTAGCTAATTTAAGCATTTCTCCTCTACGTATGTGTACAGTGCATTGCCAATGCAATCCAAAGAATTGGATTGCACAAGTATGCTTCTAAGTTCTGCATGAATG
>OMKY01136989.1:1385-20166 GCA_900302395.1 Bregmaceros cantori
TGTGTGTCTGCGTGTCTGTGTGTGTCTGTGTGTGTCTGTATGTATGTGTGTCTGCGTGTCTGTGTGTGTGTGTGTGTTTTTGAGCATGTGTGCGTCTGCGCGCGTTTTGGTGTGTGTGTTTGTGTATGTGTCTGTGTGAGACGGTGTTTGCATCACCTCTGTATATGTGTGCATGCATGTGCATGAAAACCTTTTTTATGTATATGTGTACGTGTTTGTTTAGATGTGCGTGTGTGTGTGTGTGTGTGTGTCTGTGTGTGTGTGCGTGTGGCATGCTTAGTGTGTATGTGTATGTAGGTGTAAGGGTGTGTGTCTGACTCTGCAGTGAAGTGGAAAACATCTGAAATATCTCTTAGTTACCCATCTCTTTCATCACGCACACACACACAGACACAGACACACACACTCACACACACACACACAGGTGTTTTTGATGGTTTGATGGGCTCTCATCTAAATGCCGCAGGCTCCCACACACTGACTGTGACCACTGCTGTGGGGAGATTGATTTTTTTTGTCTGGATGTTTTGACATCAAGCCGCATCAAATATAAAGGTTTTCTACCTTTTGTCTCTGCAACTGTCACTGAAACTAACAGCATCTTCTGACACAGTTAAGAACACATAGCACAGGCTGATCCTCTCGGGTGGTTCACAAGACAATGCACTATGAACAGAGATGGCAAAAATACTGTGATTTCTTACTTGAGTAAGAGTAAAATACATTTGTAAAAAAACAACTTGAGTAAGACTACAAACTACTGATCCAAATATCTACTCAAGTAAAGTAACGTATTTTTGAAAGTAAAAAGTACATGCTCTAAATGGTACTCCAAAGTATTTTTGAAAGTATAAAGTACAAAGTACAAAACCTAAATTTGCCTACAGGCGATATATATTTTTGAGGGGCACACCCAGAGACTAAATGAAAACAACGTATTAACTGTTACTGTACTCAGTGCATTACCGAGTACCGCCCCCTACTGACTCTTTCACGTTATACAAGTAGTCCTACCATGTCATTGCAGAGAAAAAGAAAAGAAAAAAGTAACGACCCTGTTTTGGGAAAAATAAGGAGTAGAAGTACTGTTATTTTTGTTAAAAATCTACTGAGTAGAAGTAAAAAGTACTCACAGAAAAAAGTACTTCTAAAAGTACAGATACTTGAAAATTCTACTTAGGTACAGTACTTAAGTATTTGTACTTTGTTACTTGCCATCTCTGAATATGACAGACATTGTATATATTGATGATATGGCGGTGACAGAACTTCAATGATAGTAGAGCTGAAGGGAAACATCTTAGATTTTAGCATGAATGCGCCTAGGTGGAAATCAAATTGAGCAGGATTGAGTGTGGCGTTGTGAGCGAAAGACACAGGTGTTCAGAATAGTAACGGAATAGTAAAAACTTTTTTTTGAATGTATTTTATTAGGCTGGGTGACAACCCAGGTGCAAATTATAGGTGAAAAAAAAAATACAGAACACAAGGCTGTGTGTGTGTGTGTGTGTGTGTGTGTGTGTGTGTGTGTCTATGCACGAACACACAATTAGTGTGTTGGCGGAATGAGAATGATTGGTTAAGAGGTTGAGCAGAATTAAGGGTAGCATAGAGCAACAGGTGGTTGATTATAACTCTTTAAAAGTTGATGAGTGGAGAACAGGCGGGGAGAGGCTGTGTTGCTGAATGTTGAGGGGGGATTTTTTTAATGCATTTTTCAGCCCATTCAGACTATTGTTATCTTTGCTTGGGATTAGCTGGAAAGCGGTGAAGAAGGGGGAGGAGAAATGCGGCAAAGCTGTCGGTGAGGGGGAGCGAACTCACAACTCTCTGCAAATATGTGCTTTGCGGTGCACTGTCTTAACAGAATGGGCTACTGGAGATATGATCGGTAAGAAGGTTTTGCTACTGTGCTGTTGTTTTTGGACTTCGAAGTCATGGGGAGTTTTCTTGGAGTAGTTGAATCTGACTCTGAGGCAAGCATATCTAGTGTGAAAAGATGTTTCCTCTCATTCAAGTTGATGAGGAAATGAGATTTGTTGTTGCTGAATCAGCATGAAAATGCACAGTTCAAATTATTTTTTTATAAATCATGAATACAAATAAAATGAATGCATGAATGCACGCTCTGTAAAATGTTGAGTATTGTTCAATAATCACACATTCAAAGCAACAATTCTATTTTATACAACTACAAACCAATTTTATTATCTTTGTAATTATAATCTAATTGTTATTAACTTTCCCCAGGATTGGGGAGCTCAAACAACAACAACAATGTATTACATGACAAATATAGCTGTCTAAATGTATCAATGCAAATTCGGTGCTCAGAGGTCTAATTACCTCTGTCCACTTGAATGTGATGAATCACCTCTTGACCTATGAAGACAGCTGCACTACACTGATATCATCATGCATGTATCATGCATGTTGTGGTTGCCACCGGTGTAGTTATCAAGGGTCCCCGCCTTTCATGCTGGAGGCCGTGCCGCCCACCGAATGTTTTTTTTATGGAATTGCTCACGGTGCCAGTAAATTAATGCCGGTTCGCATCTCCGGCTTTTCTGCAATGTCTCCCCCGACTCTTCACCCCAATTTCCGAGTCAAACCTGTCACCATCTCTTACAAATAAAGAATGAAAAACGGCACTTGCACCCAAAAAATAACGTGTCCCTACAGAGCTCTGGCACCGAACCCATATTTGCTCCAAATGGGTGGTGTCTTTGAAGGTAGCTACGCTGGTGTGTGAATGTGTACATCATT
Organism: Bregmaceros cantori; assembly: GCA_900302395.1. NCBI lineage: Eukaryota > Metazoa > Chordata > Actinopteri > Gadiformes > Bregmacerotidae > Bregmaceros > Bregmaceros cantori. The sequence continues at coordinate 4,152 of OMKY01136989.1, forward strand.
TCTCATTTGGAATTACTAGAGAATTCAAAATCATTATTGGTCGATAATTGGTTCATGGTTTGCTACAATATTTTGTTGCCAACTCCCTGGGGGCAAATATGTAGTTTGAAAGTGGGTTGAATCGTATTAATATGACCAATGAAAGACTCGATCACCTCGATGGCTATGGCTTCTATGGAAGCGTTCAATAAAGTCATTTCTGGACGCAATCTCATTGCGGTGGCGGGGGCAGCACGGTGGCGCAGTGGTTAGAATTGCTGCCTCACAGCTAGAAGGTCCTGGGTTCGAATCCCAAGATGGACAGGTCCTTTCTGTGTGAAGTTTACATGTTCTCCCCGTGTCTGTGAGCGTTTCCTCCGGGCGCCTCGGCCACCACCAAAAACATGCTCTAGTTAACATGCTCCAGTCAGTGCCCCTGGCTAAGGCACTGGGTCACAATCTGGAGCCCCTGGGCGCTGCCCACCGCTCCCCAGGGATGGGTTAAATGCGGAGGAAGAATTTCACTGTACATGTATGTGTGATGAAATAAAGTATGTTATTGTAGTAAATGGCAGCAGCAGCAGGTGGAAGATGAACAGCCGGTTTATTAAGGCTTAGTGACACAGCCCCTGAACACGCACACACAGGCACACCTGGCTAGGCCGGTCCGGAGAGAGAGAGACTTCCGGCGAGCCCCCCCCTATATATAGGCGGACCCCCACCGGAAGGTGGATGACCACGCCAGCGCCCCCTAGCAGCGGCGACAGTCATTACATTATGTTATGTACGTTAACATCATAATTAATTCACTAGTACTGTATAATAACTGGTTAAAATTGTGACGGGCACATGGAGAGAATAGTTGTTGGATCTTTTCTTCCCATATAATTCATTCATAGCTCTAGGTTGTTGGGAAAGTGGTAGCAAAAGGCTGGCACGGAGTGAAAAGGCAATGTCTCTCAATAATTTATCATCATCCATCATGTTGGCAGCAGGACCACAACAAGCTCCTTTGCTGGGAAGTGAAGTGTCACAGTTTGATTGTTTTGCTTGTAGATCACACGCACAAATTTGTGCCTAGGCAGGCAGGTAGACAATCCGACATATAAACAGGTAAGATGCAGGGAGACAGTCGGGCAAGTAGAGATGCAGACTGAGGTACTAGAGTCACACATACATACATGTATGTATGTATGTGCAGTGAAATTAATCCTCCGCATTAATGAATTAATCTTTACCTGCGCCGCAAAGCAGGTTATGTTTTTAGCCGCAGTCCCCTCGATAACTGAAAAAGTTGTGCATGGATCTGGATGAAATTTTGCAGAGTTGTTGGAAATGACAAAAGAAAGAAGTGTTTAAGCTTTGGTGAATTTCTGTAGCCTATAAGTAACATAATCAAATTCAATCACCAAGTTACAGATAGATTGCTGTACGGTCATGTGACTAGACTTCCACCGCTTGGGAGAGCGGAAAAAGATGAAGATGGGGAGCTGACATGCGGTGGGGAGATTTGAACCCATGACTCAACGTGCCATTGAGGCATATGTGAACTTGCTAGCGGTTTGCCTGACCAACTGGGCAGCACTCATATTCCACATTTAACCCATCCTTGATGAACAGTGGGCAGCTGCGGTTACACCTGGGGGGCAACAGACTCTGAGCAAGTGCCTTGGCCAGACCACCAATTGTGGTACTAGGGTAAACCCGAATGGTGAGTGCCTGGAGGAATATTTGCACTAGAAATTCATACTTGAATATGTTCTTCACTGAACTTCATCGATACTTTCTTACCTTAATGTACCAGGACTGCTAACTACTACCACTACTACTACTACTACTACTACTACTACTACTACTACTAGTACTACTAGTAGAAGTAGTAGTAGTGGTAGTAGTAGTAGCAGTGCTATTAGTACTACTAGTACTACTACTAATTTCAGAAGACTGCAGATTGTGCCACCTTTCCCTTTAACATGTATCTCACATACCCACGTGCCTGTAGTTTGATGGCACAAAGTTGCCAGAGATATTTCTGTATCTGGCCAAAATAGGGGGCCATATGCACTCTGAAATACTCACAAGGAACTAAGATATCTAAAGGGTTGTGGTGACATAGAGGATTTTTAAAAATTTCCAAGTGGAACTTTAAAAATTGAAATTCAAAGAGAAAAGATTGTTTTGAATGTTTGAGGAATGCACGAATGGAATAGGTGATGAAGGATGAAGGAGAGGGTGAGCGCAGCTTGGGTGAGGAAGAAGGGAAACAGTAGAGGAAGAGATTGCAGGCCTTATCAAGCTTAATCAACACCATTGATTCAGCTGTAATTTATGACGCAGGCACACGAAGGCAAACGTTCACATGTGTGTGTGAGTGTGTGTGTACACACACACACACACACACATACACACACATACATGTGCATGTACGTACATTCACACACACTGTTCTCTGTGGGGGGCAGAGTGCATTGATTGTGCATCCTCTGTAAATGCTGTTATTTGGGAAAGAGAGCAGCTAATGCACCGTGGTGTGTTTGTGTGTTTCTTTGTCTGTGTGCCTGTTTTCATTCGCCACCAATCACACGGCTGAATGGCCCAGACCTCTTTGACCATGAGGAAAGTAATTAGTCAAGAGATCGCTATTCACTCAGAGTGCAAATCTTGGCCAATGAATGTGGTGATTACTGACCACCTATGTTCGGTCACATACTGTGATCCCAACTTGTCAAGTTCTGTAGAGGTTGTTTATAAATGGCACTAGACGCCAGCTTCTATGAATGCTTGAGTGTGAGGATGACCTGAAGGGTAATGATATGACCCTCAACCCGCAGCCGACCTGCCCAATCCAGTGATGCGCTGCCGGTCGCAAGCTGATATTGAAGCTATTTCCTCGTCAGGGGTTCTGTGAATTGTTATTATTATCATTATTATTTCCGAAGTGCCGCCATGTTTTCAACTCTAGACCTTCTAGGGTGGTCAGTACCACCCTAGCTCCCGAGGGTGTTTCCAAGGGAGTTTTCTCCCTCGCCCTTAACAAATTAACGATTGGGACACCCCTCAATCTTCTCGAGAATGCGCATCCTCAAGGGCGAGGGCGAAGACAAGGCCGAATCTTGCGTTTGGGACGGGGCCCAACAGTCTGCAGATACAGGCTCTCTGTGTTATTGGCTATGCAGAGTGTAATCCAAATCACTTCATTTGTTTTTGGGGCATCGCCAACGCATTTTCCCCTCCCTCCTGAGTACATGCCTTTCTATAAAGTCTACCTATTCATAAATCTATGAATTGGGGTCAATTGTGGGACAACATATAACATATTGGGACAACATATACAAATATTGTGACCGGAATCTAATATATCCATTAAGGAAAATTCACATTCTCTTTTGTACGCTACTGCCAAGCAGTATTGTATTAGTGAATGTTTTGATTGTTGTTGATCGTTGATTGCAATCTTTTCAACAATTGAACAAATCAATTTGCAAAATAGTAACTAATAACTATGTTACTTTGATTTTAGCCCTTTTCCCAGTAATTGGTAATAAACACATAACTTTTTCCAAAGCAATAATCACATTAAAGTTACTATTTAGTTACTTAAATATTCTAAAAGTAAAGGTACTTTTTTAGTCACACATACATACATGTACATTGAAATTCATCCTCCGCATTTAACCCATCCCTGAGGAGCGGTGAGCAGCTGCGTGCGCAGCGCCTGAGGGCCAACTCCAAATTCTGAGCCAGCGGCATGTTTTTGGTAGTGGGGGAACCCAGTGTGCCCGGAGGAAACCCACGCAGACACTGGGAGAACATGTTAACTCCACACGGAAAGGAACTGTCAGGGTTGGGCTTCGAACACAGGACGTTCTAGCTGTGAAGCAACGATTCTAACCACTGCACCACGGTGCTGCCTTTGATGTTCCATAATGCTGTAACGTTGTACTTCAAGTTCAAGAACTGACTGCTTCAGGTTTTATTGACATTTTTTTTCGTACATTGCTTATCAGAAGTGAACCTCTGAATATTATAAATTATATAATTTAAATTATCTTATATTCACAATAATGTGAGTATTGCAAATGTGCCTTTTCTAAGATGTGTTAGCGCTTGGTAGGGACTTGGTAGGCTGAAATATAATGAAAAGTAACTAAAAGTAACTAAAACAATCAACCTAGTTACTTAAAAAATTCACTAATCTAACTTACTTTTGAGAGTCCGCAATCAGTACTCAGATTACTTTTTAAAAGTAACTGCGGCAACACTGTGAACTAGCAATGGTTAACTTCAGCAGGGGCTCGCCTGATTCTCTCAAGGGCCTTTAAAACACCATGAAGATGAGAGGTCCATTAGACTCATCAACTCATAATCAGCCTCCCACACTAATTTCTCTGCGATAGCAACTAGAATTATCTGTGTGTGTTTCTGTATGTGTGTGTGTGTGTGTTGTCTGTGTGTGTTATCAATCACATAGACACACACACACAGGACTTGACATTCATCACACAGATTTCATTATCAGGGATTCAGAGTAGCCAACGGCACACAAAAAGCTGTTCTCCTTGTTCTTCCAAGCAGCACATTGTACATTGTGTGTCTGTGTACGTGTCCTCATGCCTGAATGAGTGTGTCTTTGTGTGTGTAACTTTGTGTGTGTAACAGTGAGTGGGCATCTGTGTGTGTTTCCATGTCAAGAGTGTGTGTGTGTGTGTTTCTCCCTGGAAGTGTCCCCAAGCATGTATTTGTGATTGTGTGCATGTGTGTGCAGCCCAATAGGTAATCACATAGTGTTTCTATTAATAAACATTGGTTTCCGTGTGTCTCTACGTCGACTCTAGAGTTAGCATCTCTTTTCCACGGAGCTATTTGGAACACACACATGGGAAAATGTATGCGCACATGGCCACAAAAGAACGCAGATGCCAGATAAGCCAGATAAGCATGCAGTGCTGCAGTTTAAATAGGATATGAAAAAAATAAACACAGCTAGAGACACAATTCTACAAGTTCAGAATATGTACACAGTGAATATGAAAGAAAATGAAAGAAAACTGATGTATTTAACAACAGCTTAAATCTCTTGTCTGTTTACAAACAAACCAAGCAATGTGTTCTTTTAATTCCTCTAACAACACAATAAAGGCCCAAGAACAAAAACACAACACCCATACATTGCTTTGCCAAAAGAGTAATAGTGGAGTTATTAATCGTAAGAAAGTGTTCTTGCTGAATGACACAAACACACAAAGACACACAGTTCAACACAAATTATGCAGTATTTAAAGGTTAAGTATCTCCCTCGATGTTAAAGGGGAGGGTATTTGTATTATATGCATAGTCGGGGCTCCGAACTAGTTCAAGGAACGAAGACGAAAGCCGAAAACGAACAGAATTTTATGGAATTTTATGAGGAGCGGAAACAGAAACGAAAAAAGATTTATTTAAATGTTCCGGAACATAAACGGAACATTATGAAATCCACAAAACCGGTTAAAAACATTTTTTTTCTGTTCTCTATATATTTGAACATTTCCTTTCGTTTTGTCCACTTTCACTCTCAGTTGCCAAGCATCTGGGGCTCCATCTTTTAAACCCGGTTTTCACGTTAATACAGTTACACTGAAGTTTGAAAGTCCACCAAATATATTTTGTACAACCTTTACCCAAACTTAACATTGCATAATATAGGGAACTTTAAGAACTAACTAAATTTTTGTGTTCCGAACCGGTTCAGGACCAATAATTTGGTGGCGGAACGGTTCCGAGAATGAAAACGTTAAACGTAGGCCTGCCTGAAAAATAATTCGTTTTCAAGCCCTGCGCATAGTAGACCATTTAAAACTGTATCTTGGGCGTTTTGTGGTTGATTTACAATATTTTCCTCATGTGGGCATTTTGAGGTCCTCTCAGAACAGGTTTGTTTTGAAATCCCCCAATTGGTGACGTCGTTCGTCGCGTTGGTCTGATACAATAAATACTACGGTACTGAAATAGTACAGTGCAGTATTAGTGTGGAACTGCGTCAAACAGTGTCAACCAATGACCAAAACTCGATAATATTGCATGTTGGGTGTATTTACGTGGCATACAATGTGGAAATATTGCACGCACCGCGCCTATAATGACTGAAATTATGCCCCCCCCCAAAAAAACATGTATGAGTGTGTGTGTTAAACGCCTATCAAATAGATTTCAACATTCGGACACTCCAATTGCCTGCCGAACGGACCCGGTCTCCGGGTGTCCAGGCGCAGCAATTGTGTTCACAAAACACGGCTCCGAACGTCCAATGCCCTGCCACGCCTCCTTCCTCCAGCTCGGGCGTTGGTGGGTCGGCGTTGGATCGGATACCTCTGGCGTATGAGCTTGGATGCGATTCACCAAAACGATCAAGCACACTAAAACCCTAGCCCCTAAGTCCTAACGTAACACTAACCGTAACCCCTAAACTTAACCCTCAACTCCCACCACATACTATTAAACTAACCATAACCCCTAACCTTAACCATAGCCTCCTACTCCTAAATCTAAACTAACCCTCACAAAATGACCGGATCATCGCACATCACGGCCAATCAAACGCAATAGGTATCCGATCCAACACCAATCGGCCTGTGGTTCTGTGGTGGGGTGATTGGGTGAGGTGGGGTAGGCAGTTCGCGGACTTCACGTTTAAAATTATTGCAGTATCAACTGAATCATTTTGATTATTTTTCTTCATTTATTATTTTCATCTATTTTAGCCTCAAACGTGGCTAATATCAATTGTTGGGAGATATTCTGACCTTCTAAAATCTTTTTCATTTTTTTCATATGCAACAAAAAAAACATTTATGACAATACACAATGGTGACCCTTCCCCTTTAAGTCTGTCAAGTGTTAAGGTCTGTTAAGTGGAGCCACAGAAACCACCCTGTGCAAACATACACACAAACATGCTGGCACGAAGACACAAAACCAAATTCTCTCAAATTCTTGCTCTTTACGTAGAAAACATGCACACACAACACACACACACACACACACACACACACAGATCCACTCACAACCACACACTTGGGGACATAGACGCATGCACACAGATGACACAGGAGACACACATACACAGTAATACAGGCACTCGCAAATAAGCAGAGACACATTGTGCGATGTACTGTTTGAGCGCACACACATACACACAGTAACTCTTTTATCTGCACCCAATCTCCTTAGCGCTTTGCTGTCTGCCCTAATATACACCTTCTGGCTTTGTTAATGTCTTGCTGTGGGAGTAACTGATCTTTTATGTCTGTGCTTGTGTGTGTTGTTTTGTGTCCATGTGGGTTTAGGTCGGCAGGAAAGCCCTCATTACGCCATGCCACTTACATAAGGTACACACAAACACACACACATACACACCCCACACGCATGCTCGACAGACACATGTACAAACACACAGACACACACCCATCCGCATTCACAGCCTGCAGAAAGACACAAAGAAAGACGGCTGTGAAACATACATCCTGATGAGGGGCGTGAACAAAGTCGGGGTTTCCTGATAACGCGATAAGGCATACTAATGACAATATTGTCTGAATATTTTTCCTTTAATTAGCGTGGATTTACCTAATGTCGGCCCTTTTTTGCAGCTTCCAAATGTGGGACAGTCTGTTGCCCAGGGCTTTGAACCGATATTTTTTCACAATCGGTTCGTTCCGAATGGAAACTGAATTATAACGTTTCCGGTTATGAGTTTCACCTATAATTTGACCGGTTTCCCGAACCGGTTAGAACTATAAAATATTGTTCCCGGAACGGTTAATTCCGTTCCTGTCAGCTGTTTAATGCTATATAATATCTTTCAGGGCGAACCCACAACGAGTCGCTACAAAGACCCGCTGGTAGCGCTCTACAGCCGATGCCTTGTTGCACACACCCACCCACAACAACACGCTGCAGAGAGTCCCACGACGATTCATACTTCACTGCTGCATCGTATATTTTATAAATACTCTTGTTTTTATTTTTGAAGTTATCCCAAAGTGCAACGCTTTGAGGAACAAAATAAAACTGGTATTAACCGCTTACCATTATTTTAAAATAAGCGTTCCTGTTCCAGAACATTAACAATAATAGTAGCAGTGGCTGACCAATCAGTCGGGCCGCGAGGGGTGCCGACTGGTCGCATGCAACTACCTCTCAATCAGGCATGAAAATTTCTACGAGTACCATGGTACCGGCATTGTAGAGACACAATTTAAGCGCATAGTCCCGAACCCTCCAGCTCCCTGTGAATGCAATGGAACCAGAGCTTACGTGTTCCGCATTAGGAAGCTGCAGACAAACAACTGCAGTAGACTTGCAATGCAACGTGTGAAAATCACTGCTTTACATTATCCAATAAAAACAAAGTAATGGCTGAATTGCCTTTTTTCCCCCAGTAATTCAGTTCTCACAACACACAGACCTTGTTTGAGAGTTGAGCAGTTTCAGTTCCTGAGATCCTCTCCTATGTATCCTATGTACTTTATGCTGTAGCTCAGTTGTATATGTTTGTTTTTCTATGGTTCTCTATCGCTTGTAAAATAAGCTTGAGGGCCAGGAGAGAGAAATGAGACGGAGCAGTGATGGGTAAGATGCCCACTGTGAGAGAAAACAAGCACTTATATGGACCTGTTGTGGCAGCTCACCGTAGGTGTCCACATAGAGGAAATGACGAGTCATGACATGAGAGTATGCCTGAAGGGCATTCAGTTATTAATCTATACTGAACAAATCACAAACTCAAAGATAACATCAAACAAAACAGACTGACAACTCTCAAACCAATAATGGTGATTAGTAATCAAAAAGTGTTCTAAAAATCTATATGTTCATATGAAGGGATCCGGAATTAGCCCAAGAAAACTGCCTAAAACTGCCCCAAAGAATTAATAGTAGTGCTAGAATTAGTAGTAATATTAGAAGGTAAAGGGGAGAGAGACAACCCAAACAATGGCAAGACAACATCTCTTAATGGTCAGGACTCAACCTACCGACCCTAAACAGAACAACACTGGACTGGCACCTCTGGAGAAGGATGACCCTTGTTGGTGCACATTCGGCCACAAGTGGAGATAGTGATATGATGATGATTGTGATAGAGACAGAGGGTATTAAACATAGCTGCTAAGCTAAGCTAAGACTATCTTAGCTACATCATTTACGATGTAAAGAATCCACTTAAATCAGGTATGAAGTCTTGTGAGCATTCAAACAAATGTGTGCATGCTGTACAAGCAAAGCTTAGTGAAGGCATGTCATGTGATTAAATTTTTTTTAATGATTTATGTGCTTTTATGTTGTATCGTTGTATTGTTTTATAGTGACCCATGTGTATGCTGTGTGGGTATTTTTGCTGTTTTTTGTTGCCACAAATGTGGTTACAGGTTGTACAATGTCCACGATGCAGATACAAATCAGGAGGTTTTGCTAGAATCTGGCACATTTACACAGCTTTTCCACAACTATTGTGACTGATGTTCATCAATGATACTGATGTTCATCAATATTTATTTCTGACAAAATCACGGCTCTGAACCGGTTCAAGGAACGAAAACAAAAACCGAAAACAAACAGAATTATGGAATTTTATGAGGAGCGGAAATGGAAACGAAAAAAGATTTCTTCAACTGTTCCGGAACAGAAACGGAACATTATGAAATCCACAAAACTTCTTTCTGTTCTCTATATATTTGAACATTTCCTATGTCTGGGAGACTATTTCTGGTTGTGCATCCATCCAATTTTCACTGTCAGTCATCAAGCCCCATGCATCTGGGGCTCCATCTTGTGGACAGACAAGGAAGCGAATGTAATGGTGTTTTAAACCCATTAATAACATTAATACAGTTGCACTGAAGTTTGAATGTCGACCAAATATATTTTGTATTAACTATATCTAAACTTAACATTGCACAATATAAGGAACTTTAAGAACTAACAAAACTTTTGCGTTCTGAACCGGTTCAGGACCAATATTTTGGTGGCGGAACAGTTCCGAGAACAAAAACGTTAAATATAGACCTGCCTGAACCGTTCAGAACGGAACGTTTTCAAAATAATTTTGTTTTCAAGCCCTGGACTTAAAATAAACATTGATTGATCGCATGTAAACCCTGACAATGCTTGTGGTGTGTATGGAAGTTGGTATCCACCGCTGCCAATGTCTGTCCAAAGTTATTATGCGGTAGTCGTTTTGGGTGTTGGTTGGTCTCTTGTGTATTCTATGCCAGATGCACCTGCCAAATTAAATCCTATTCAGATGAACAACAACTGAGTGTAGTGTGGCACAGGGGCCACGTTCTGCAAACAATCATACACTGGAATTGCAGGCACGTTCCCCGGGACATGCATGACTACTATGTTGTGCACTTTGACATTACCATGACAACGCTTGTGAGCGGTTGACAGAGTTGAAAAGAATAGATGTAACACAATCCATTGAATCAGGTTACGGTGATCAGATTACCAAAATAGTTACTGTCGTCCCTTACAGCTATATTGTAAAATATGTAATATAGATTACAGTAGTAATGGTCTGGAATAAAGAATAATTACCACCTTTACAATCATTTCCTGTTGACATTTTTCTTAAATCACATTGAGAGCAGGTTTGCAGGTTATTAGCAGAATTCTACAGTAGATCACAGAGTCGAATGTAGGATTATGGGTCAGTGGCCACTTGCATAGCATGCCTTTTGGCACAACTTGTTACGACTATGGTTGTTTTATTATATAGTGCACGTGGTACTTGGTGCGACTGGACCTGGTCCAAAGCACAATGCTGAACACATACACTTGCTCCATGAAAGTGTTAAGAGACAGAGGGCAAACACAGAGGAGCAACTCCCTTCTATTTCCTAACTATACTAGTAGCAATATTAGAATGCCACGCGAGATTGTCTCTTAGTCTATAGGTAACCATTTTCCATTTCTAAGGTTAGGAAGCGTGCAAAACAAACAATCAGCTTCCTTACAAGCTCTCATGATTTTAGATGTTGAGTTTACGCCAGTATACATTAAGTTAGCTTTAACAATGGGTGTAAATTTAGCACCCAATAAACGGCACTTCAGAACAGCACATTAAAAACTCCATTCCAACACTTCCTTGACTCCAAACAGCGGGACGGGAAGTTTGTCTAACTAACTTCAGTGTGGCGACTTGAAAACATGAATGCTTTCTCATAAGATCCACACAAGATCATTAAAGTAGATAACATCATTTATTGGCCTTCAGATCATACTTGATAGTCAGATTGGAATTTGGAGATACTTTGTTGGATTATAGCTGTAGTTCATCTGAGTAGAGTGCAACAAATAATACCAAAAAGTGGCAGGCTGGAAGACTACCATCACCAAATCATTTGGTTCCGACTTGCCTTCACAGGATCGTAACAGTTGTGGAAGGACAAGGCACAACCGCAACCCAGGCTTATTGAGATAAGCGCTAAAACCTGCACTAGCTGACAGAATAATGTGCGTTCAGCAGATCAAATCAAATCAAACTTCATTTATATAGATAGACATGGCCTTTGCACCGAGGATATACAGCAAGAGGAAACGCTGGAGTATTAATGATAGAAAGAAATTTTAGAGTATAAGAAAATAAATGAATACATAGATATATGCATAAAAAACAATACAAATATTGACAAACAAATATAGACAATTGATGCGCCGTCATTGCGCTGAACACACAAACCAGGGAATCGCAGCCAAGCCACAACTTACAACACTAATAACCGATTAATGTGCCCGAATGTCAATAAATGGGTAAGTCGGTCAACTAGTGATTCAACTAAAGCACACCCTGAATAGAATAAATGATTTGTAAAAAAACAAAAAAAACTAAATGGTTAGTATAGCTTCGTTAATATGGTATAATGTTTAAGTTACTTTTTACATGTTTAAAAGATGAACTTGTAAATATGAAAGGTTACTTTTCAAGAACATTTCTCAACCCTTGTGGAGAATACCAGACTATGACAATGCAGACAATGACCAACAGACAATTATTGGTCATTGTATTCTGTGAGAGTAAATAGCTGTGCTGATCTCGGTCAAACCAGAGCGGCTCAAGATACGTCATGTTAAAATTTGGCAGCAGGTTTAAATGTCTGCTCGTGTCCTAAGCTGTACAATGTGTGACTCATAGCGGGGTTATGCAGTGCAACCATTTTATACTTGATGGCACGCACACACATGCACGCAGCAACACAAAAAGTATGCGTGCACACACAGATAAAGATAAACTCACACACACGCAACACAAATTGTGCTTGCACACAGACATGCACACACTTAGTGAACACCTGAACACACATGTACAAAAAGCATGCACTGACACGAACATGCGCACATAAATATGAACACACACACACACACACACTCAGACACAAACAAACACAGGTGTGACGGTCATGGTAGGTAAGACGTGGCTTAACTTGTTCAGTGAGAATGTACGACACGTCGTACCAGACACCAGCTTAGCTTTAGTAACAATGAGCCTGTAACTGTAACCTGCTTGTATTTCTCCTTACTTGGCTGTTACTTCTGTCAACATTGGCAGTCCGACATTGACTCTCTGTGTTGATATAATAAACAAAATGATCAGTGATTTTTTTTTTCAACAAATAGTAATCTAATGTATTAATTTAAAAATCACAGTAGTAACTTGCACAAGTAACTCGTTGCTGGATTACTTTGAGTTTCCAAAGCCAAACATGTCAAAAGATATATTTTCAGAATATTGACAATTCTAATCACTATGTTGCCTAGATAGTAGAGATCATCTTATTTGCATTATACATTGTTAAACTTGTGTTGGTGCTGAAAGGGTCCATTTCAATTTCATTTGAGTGGCATTTTCATTGAGATCATGCTCATGGGTGCGTAGGATGCATTTTTCACTGAACCTTGATATCGCAAAGATGTTTTCTTAAAGATTCCCCACGTTGTGTAGATCATTTTGCATCATTTTGCACAAGGACTCAACGAGTCCTAATCAGGTAAGTTCAACTGTCAAGAAGAGTTTGAAGTCTATGAAGAGCTTAGGAGTTACATTGTTGACTAACAATTGAAAGCATAGTTCTAATAAAGCAAGTATGAATGCAAATAGTGGCTGCGGAGCATGGCATTATAGCAGTCTGAACTTGTCGAGGTCATATCACTTGGCATTTGTGATTATGATGAAATATACCAGTAACACAAGAATTCTAATGGCGAATCATGAGTCCCAAGCTTTTGCTGAACGTTCTTAATTCTGTTCGCAGCTCTTTCCATCTTGTCTTCTACTATAAAACACATTGTTTTTATTCTTTACAGACCTCTATGCAGTGTGTTCTTGTGTTGAACTGAATTAGTTCCAAATACAAATAATCAATTGCAAAGCAACATAAATCATGTCTGTGTTGCTTTTATAATACAGCTCTGCTCAGATTGATTCATACTGAGATACAACTTCATTTGAACAAGTTCACACGTGTGTGTGTGTGTGTGTGTGTGTGTTGTTGCAGGCAAGCGCACACCCGCTTTCTCTCTCTCTCCCCCTCACTGATGAAACCAACAAGTAAGTAATTTTAAAATAGGCAGCTGCTATTTGCAGTCTTTGATAATAACAGCAAAAAGCACACACACACACACACACACACACACACACACACACACACACACTGCCATTGTTACCTCAGTGACATAGATGAGTGGAATGACGCTGGCGTTCTTCCTCATTGTTCCTTAGCGGTCAGCCATTGCCTCACAGTCACGCACACTTTTGCGCACACACATCCCCATACCTGTAAACAGACAGGCGCGCGCACACACAGACACAAATGTAAACTGCATTCACAGAAACTTGGACACACACACACACACACACACACATCAAAGATATCCGTCTTGGTCGGGAGCCTGACGTTTCAAGAATACAGCCTCACTTCAAGGGGAGGAGTGTTGCAGGGAACGGGCGTGTGGGTTTCTGTGTTTATGTGTTCTGTGTGTGTGTGTGTGTGTGTGTGTGTGTGTGTGTGTGTGTGTGTGTGTGTCTGTGTGTGTGTGTGTGTGTCTGTGTGTCTGTGTGTGAGAGAGAGAGAGAGACGGGGAGAGAGATTGAGAGGGGCTGAGAGAGAGTGGGATTGTGTTTATGTTATGCTTCTGGTGATAGATGGTTTATTGCCAGATTAAGTGCGTCCTGCTGCCGGCATGGATGAGTATATGCTAATAAGGTCTAGATTCCACCTGAAAATCCTCCACACAGGGAGATGTGATGTGTGGCCGGAGTGTTTGAGCGCAGACGCCAGGCGGTAGAGAGAGAGCTGGATGTTGCGCTGCGTGGCACAGAGGGAAAGAAAGATGAATAGTACAACAGGTCGAGAGAGGTGTTTAATTGGGGAAGAGGGAGACACCGTAGGAAAGAGCGAAGGCAAGTTGACTCTGTCGGCCACCGTAGTTTTGTGTGCCAGGTAATTCATCATTCTTTTGAGGACATCTTTGGCTAAACAAAGATAAATATGATGTAAGACATTTCACAAGGCACACATCCCTTTACATACAAATGTATAATAGAATTTTAGAAGAATGTTAGGTTAGTAAGAAATAAGTACATTTTAAATCGCGTAAAAATGATATAAATTATATATTGTAATGAACGCACGGCGCGGTGCGTTCTGGGCCGGCACCATTGGTCAACGGAGCTGGCATACACGCCCCTATATATAGAGTCAGAATGAAGCTTAGCATTGGCTGAGCTCAGCTATTGCTGAACCGAGTTCCTCTATAGACGAGTTTACCCGCGAAATACAGGGGGCTGGCATTTTGTCCCGTCGGGAGGAAACACACTTCCGGTGCCTAATGGTAGCCTATGGCAACTCTGTTACTTGACCGAGGAACCGAGCAAACAAAACACACAAAACGCACACCAATTCAAAATCTCTCTCTAGGTCGTCCTCCGACGAGCCTTCCATCGTAGCCTCCAGTCATCCCGATCCTCCATACATTTGGCCAGTTTGTTGGTGCTATGGACTCCCGCGTCCTTCTTGAGCATGTCCACGAATGTTAGGGTGGGGCGTCCTCTGGACCGGTGCCCATGTGTAGGTTCCCATAGCACCAGTTTGCTGGCTGGTAGCTCTTTGTGTCTTTGGCAATGCCGTGCAAGTCTCATTCTCCTTACGGCAATCTTCTCACTCACCCTAGGTATTCCTTAATAGAGGATTTTGTTGGAAACGTGTGCACTTTTGCTGGTGTTGAGCATGCACGCAGCATCCTGGTGTAGCACCCGTCTAGGGACCTCTCCAGGGATGGTTTCAGGGTCCAGCATTCACTGCCATAGAGGAGAACGGATTCCACTAATAAAGTGCAGTTAAAATTTGTAGCCACCCACCCACACAAGAACATAACGAAAACCCCAACTACAAAACGGCAATATATCTCAATGTTGGAAAAACGTGTTGGTATTATTTGGAACAAAACCGTACAGCTCTATTTGCTAAGTGAAATGAGAGAGTCGGCCATCTTGAAGTGCCGCCATCGTCTGAGTGAGTAAACCTCATTTCTTCTGCGTGTGGGAGTTTTTCTGCAAGCGCTCGTAGTGTTTATGTTCACTTTCTTCTCGGCCGGGTTTCGAGTGGGTTTCGCTGCTACCAGAGAAAGGGGAGTAAATTTAGCTATGTACGGTTCAGCTCTGTCACTCTCTCTCGCTCTCGCTCTCTCTCTCTCTCTCTCGCTCTCTCTCTCTCTTTTTCTCTGACTATTTTCCCCTCTATCACTCTTCCTCTCTCCCTGACTCGTGCAGGGTCTGCCAATAAATGAGTGGTGGCCGTATTGGTGTATGTTGAAAGAAGGCAGCGCACACTCTCTCTGTCAGCCTGGGTGCCAAAGCTAGCGATCAGCGAAGTTAACTTCACGCTAATGTTACCACCCCTATTATTGTAGCAGCGCTACTTGAAAAGCTTATATCCTCTCTCTCCCACTCTCTCTCTCTCCCACTCTCTCTCCCGCTATCTCTTTCTCTCCCACTCTC
>OMKY01137088.1:1864-18419 GCA_900302395.1 Bregmaceros cantori
GACACCTCACCCTTTGGCTTAGGATTAATGCAATTATCAATTTATATTATTTTATTCACCCATATAACTTGAAAACAGACCAATAAAAATCATCATTATCAATGTTAAAAAGGAAATCCGATTTGACGATTTAACTTTTTCAAAAATCCTCTGAACAAAATAATCCGATTTCGATTTCAAATAGATTTTTTGCACAGCCCTAACTGGAACTAACCCGACAATAAAAAGACAGTAAAATAACTTAAAAGACATCAAGGACATATGAGCAGCATGTGCAAAAGACGCTGTACTAATAAGCGGATGGAGTCTCTGGCTGTGTCCGAAATCGTTCCCTATCCCCCGGATAGTGCTATATGGGGTGCACGCTATTTTGTAGGGGTGTCCGAATTTTCCAAGTACCCTATATAGCGCACTGAAGGTATCCCACAATGCACCGCAAAAAGTAGTGAGCATTGGATGTATCCTAGGCGGAGCAATATAACCCATAATGCATTGCGAGACGTTTAAAAATGACACGGCGGGAGTAAATAGCGACCGACCACGGCAAATTGTTATAAATGTAAGTGCTTTTGACTTTTTTGTGATGATTGTTGAATTTTACAATTATATTTTTTATAATTATATTTTATAATCATTTTCAACGGCGCCGACTCTAGCGTCCGAAATTTCGGCCGTTGCTGTTGAGTGCATTATAAGTGAGGGCACTATATAGGGGCTAGGGAGTAGGGGATATCTATTGATCTATCTAAATGGACAGCCTATGTGCGGGAACAGTCTATGTACTGGGGCCTTAGTGGTTTATATTAAGTCCTGTTAGGTCAGAAAGTCCAGAGATTCAGCAGCAGGGTGGAAGCGGTTCACATAAGGCTTCTGAATGGGAGTAATTTGGAGGCATTGAGTCATATGTTAACGTAAGCATTTGATCACGGCTCTCAACCAATTCGATTTCTAGATTAGAATTCTATAATTAGATTGCTCTACACAATCTATTACATGCTGACTAATAACTTATATATTATCTTACAAAGAGGCAATTTGCTTTGCAAAGCCAACCAAGCAAGATATATAAGCAGAGCTGGCAAAGGTACCCAAATTTCTTACTTGATTAAGAGTAAAATACATTTGTGAAAAAATAACTTGAGTACGACTACAAAGTACTGATCCAAATGTATAGTATAAGTATAAAGTGCAAAGTAAACAAAGTGAAATGTACTTTTTCATTGCTTTTTCAAAGTTTTAAAATATTTAAATGTTTTAAATAAATAAATTGTTAAAAATCTATCTTAAATTACTTCACTTAAGGTTCATAAATCCCACTGCCAAACTTTAAAATTAACATCTGTTGGCATTACAGCCTCCTACTGGCTCATTCACACTATACATATCCCTACTACTGGCTCATTCACACTATACATATCCCTACCACCTACCATCGGTGTGCAAAAAGAAGTAATGAGCCTGTTTTGGGAAAAGTAAGTAGTAGAAGTACAGATATATTTGTTAAAAATCTACGCAGTACAAGTAAAAAGTCATCAGAGAAAAAAGTACTTCTGAAAGTACAGATACATGAAAAACTACTTAATTACAGTACTTGAGTATTTGTACTTCATTACTTGCCATCTCTGAGTATACATCACATATTCATGCAGGAAATACAAGGATACAAATGGGCTGTATGAACTAAAAAATATTTATGTCAGACAGAAATGATATTAAATGAGATTGATCACTTTTTCCACCATGCCGTGCTGCGTGCTAAAGTGATGTACTACTTGGACATGCAGGGGGGAATGGGGCAGGATGAAGCATTGAGCCCGTTGGAGTAACTTTAACCTGCCTCGTGATTTCTCAAAAGGCCGCGGGGAGAAAACGTTTACAGAATAATTTAGGTGGTCAACTGAGTCATTAGACGAATAAAATTTTATCGGTTAATCACTTTGGCTCACGGCAGCTCTCCAAAGGACTGGAGCGGAAAAATACAGCCGTAATTTGGGACAGCAATACAGTAAATCACCATAAATGCTACAATTTACTGCAATACTCACGTGTGTGTTTGTGTGTGTGTGTGTGTATTTTTATAATACACCTATACATTATTTATTCAGACATCTATCAACATTTCTAATTACAGAGATGGCAAAAGTACCCAGATTTCTTACTTAAATAAATTAGTAAAAAAAACAACTTGAGTAAGACTACAAAGTACTGATCCAAATATCTACTTGAGTAGAGTAAAAAGTGCAGGCTGAGAAATGTACTCAAAAAGTATTTTTGAAAGTAAAAAGTACAAGCTCTAAAGTGTACTCAAAAGATTTTTTTGAAAGTATAAAGTACAAAGTACTAAAACCAAAATTGGATGTAAAATGCATTTTTTATCAATGTTATTGTTTGAATAAATGACTAACAACCTAGCATAATTTAGCTTATATCTCGGGACTAAATAAATACCATGGGACTTATGAATTGGTACATCAGCGCCCCCTACTGACTCATATTAAACATCTTATCCTACCCTGTCAGTGCGCACGAAAAAAGAGAGAAAAAGTAATGAGCCTGTTTTGGTAAAAGTAAATAGTAGAAGTACAGATATTTTTGTTGTGTACAAGTAAAAAGTAATTACAGAAAAAAAGTATTTCTAAAAGTACAGATACTTAAAAAAATTACTCAAGTACATTACTTAAGAATTTCTACTTTGTTACTTGCCATCTCTGTCTATTCATCTACCTGTACATTCTCTATCTGTCCATCAGCTCAGTGGAGGACTTGAAGAGCAAGTTCTGCTCCACCGTCGCCAGTGATCTAATGCTGACGTCTACGCTGGGCGTGGTCCGGATGTGGGCAGACGAGGCGAGCCGCAAAAGCCGCTTCCGCATCCTCTTCACCACCTACCAAGAACGTAAGCATTCCCACAAACCCCTCTGAATGTATAAACAATTTAGCAGTCGTGCCCACTGCTAAAGGGATGTCCCTCAAATGTGATGGAAGCATCAGTAAAGCCCAGAAATATTGTAGAGTCAGGCTGTCTGTAGGAATTGTAACATTACCAGGGCATGGTACAAGGTGTTTTTGTCAGTGTCTAAGAATTAGAAGGCGCTGTTCATGTCCAAATTACGAATACAATAATCTTGAATCTTGACACAGTTAATCTATCTCTTATATAAGTCATGATGTCTTGAAAGATTGCAGCAAAACAAAAAAAAGCGAATTAATGAGAGATAATCAGCTGATGGGGAGGAAGAGCACCTTCAGTAATAAGCTTCTCTCTCCACCAAGCGCTTTGGACATTCGTTTGTGCTGGTGGCAATCATACTCTACAATGAGGAGGTGGCAATGGACCACCGCAGGCGCCGGTCTTGAGCACTCATGATGCACTTTATATGTATATGTTTTTAATCATACCATATTGGCGGGTTGGTTTTTTTATTCTATTATTCTCTTCTTCTTTTATATTTTATTGGTTGTATGTGTAACTCCACTCCCTTGACGACTTTTTATTTTTCTTTATTTTTTTCACTGTCTTAATTTTTACTTCTTTAAACTCGATGACAACGGAATTTCCCTTACGGGACATTCATTCATTCATTCAAACAATGCATTAACCAAAGCTTGACATCCCTAGCTTCTGCGGTTTTAAATGGGCAGGGTAAAATGAATGCAGAGAACATATGCTGCTCTTCAATCGCTCAAAGCCACCTGTGCGCTCCCCATCAACCTGTTGCCCGGTGATTATATTGTTGACCTACTTAATGAATGGCTGCTATTAGAGCTGCTAAGCGGTGGTCTGTTGCAGCAATTACCCTAATAACAGGGTTTATTCCTCATTGCTGTTAAATGGGGTCTCTGAGGATTAGTTGAGACCCACAGCCATTTCTTGTTGGAGACGTGCTGTGATGTTTATAGTCGGCCTTCAGAAAGGCATGAGGGGAAAAAAACATGGCAGATCACTTTTTCAATAGGATCGAATTTATTATTTTAAAGGAAAACGCTGATATTCACTGAGAATTCATGCTGAAATATTCTGTGATCCGAGTTTGTTTTTTTTATTATTTTTTACGTTATTTTTGGGCGCTTTTAATCATAGTGTGAAGGGAAAGTGGGGGGGATGAGAGAGTGGGGGAAGCGGTGTTCGAATTACGTGGGAGCCTACCTTTCCCGAAGGCTCCTATGAAAGAGGCAAACTTGATTTTCTGTGAAGATCTTCAATGTGTTTGAATATGTTTAAAAAGTCAGTGGCTCACTAGACAAACCTCACGATACATTATGTGTGAGTGTGTGTGTCTGTGTGATATTATCTCCAGCTACGAGGCTGCGTGAACACGTAGAAGTCACTCCCGTCTATTTTAACCCTCTACTGCCCAGGCCTGGAACAGGCTCTCTTTTAGGTGATTTACCACAAATAACCATGAAACAAAATCATAGCCATACACATTTTGGCTCCTTTTTTTCAAACTAGCATAGCTATCACCCAAGAACCTCGCAGAAAAGTTATTGGCCTTTGTAGTGAAGTTATAAAACTTAAATACAACTTCTATATATATATATAGAATCTTGGTTTTTAATCATTATTAAAGTTTTTCAGCATTTTCACGCTATTCTTATTTTATTTTTTAAAGCTTCGTCTAAAATTATATTTAAAAAAAATCAGTATGTATATGGCTGTGCGTGCTATCAAATGTAAAAGTTTGGGAGAATTTGATCCAGTAATTTCCGAGAAACGTCTTCGACTCTAAAAAACACATTGTCTTTTTTTTCATTACCTCATGTGTGTTGAACGTACGAATGACCCAATCGTTCCAAGATATATATTTTCAGACAGCCTGTTTTGTGCCGAAAACAACGGTATGTCATTTGTCAAGAAAATCCTGCATTTTCACTTTTTTAAGTGAAAGTGTAGAACTTATGTCACTACTTCACGTGAGAAAACTCCATGGTGCATATTCCCAGGCTGTCCCCTCGAGCAGGGTTTGTCCCAGGCGGGGGAATCGGCTCACGCTGGACGGGGACGCTCGCCGTGTTTGTCGGTATGTTTGTAAGCGGTGAAAACTAATTTTCCTCGCCGACCAGGTTGCGTTAAATTCGGCCATTTCCCTCAAACCAGCCACTGAATGGGACATTCTGACGTCACAGCTCCAGTCCCAGGAAGTGACGATCGGCGAGGGGCCATTTTTTCCGGTAAAAACGGACTTGTGAACTCGCTTAGGAAAGAAATAAAAGCGATAAAATGCCCGGTTAAATATTTTTTTTAAAATCAATGAAAATGAGTGATTAAAACAGCGTTAGTATGACGCGGCAGCGTGTCATTGAGAAAACGAGAGTTAATAACCAACAAAAAAAATCGATGACGTCATTAATCACGTACCCCCACTGCACTCCCTGAAACGTATGCTTTTTTTGTGTGTTTTTTTAATAGGGACCCCCTCAGGGTCAAATTTATAATTCGAACCCTGGGGTGAAGCAAACCTGCAGTAGACAGGAGTCGATGTCACAACATCTGCGTTCGTAGTGATCCACCTCCGGCAGATTGTGAAAATATTTATTTTTATGACTATAATCCCGCATAGCACCAAGAGCGAAGAAACGGAACAAGTGATTACATTTTGGTGTATTTCTGTAGCCTATAAGTAACATAATAGCGTCTAGATATTTTGGCATCAGTGACCACATGGCCTGGCCGCGGGTTTGCACTCTCTGAGTGCTTCTAGTTTCAATTAAGTCAATCATAACATGCCGAGACAAAACGGCAAATGCGTTAGCTGCGCCCAGACTCTGGACTGGACTGCATTTGAAGATATGCTTAAGGGGCACTGCAAGTTGGCCTGCACACTGCCTGACCAGCCTTGGGCTCATGCCATCTGCGACAGATGCTCTGCCAAGACATTGCTCCATAAGCTCCAGAGTCACCTCCAACCAGTCAAATCCACGTCTGCCCCAGGCCCTGTCCTGGGCATCGCTGTTTGTGAATCCACCGTTTCAAGCGGGAAGATGCAGGGTTTCGGCCATTCCCTACATCACTCCTGGACTGGCTCAATGTTGTGTGTGTTGTGTGTGTATTTGTTGTTAGGTCTGTGTGTGTGTGTGTGTATAGATGTGTGTGCGTGGGTTTCTGAGTAAGTGTATGTGAGTGTGTGTTTTGGTTTGTTGTGTCCCTGCTGGGTATAATGTGTCTTTGTTGTGGTTTGTATGCTGTTTATGTACATGTGTGTGAACATCTATGTTTATATTTGTTTGTGTGTTGTGTGTGTGTGTGTGTGTGTGTGAGTATGTCTGTGTGTGTGTCTGAGAAAGAAAGAGAGAGAGAGGTGTGAGTGTCGATGTATTGTGTTATGTATATCTGTGTTCTGTCGTGTGTGTGTGTTTTATGTGCTGTGTGTATGTGTGTATTTGTGTTTGTGTTTGTTTGCTGTGTGTGTGTATTTGTTGTGTCAGCTGTGTGTGTCTGTTGAGTGTTTTGTGTCTGTTGTGGTGGCATGGGCGTGAGTATGTATGTGCTTGTCATATGTGTGTGTGTGTGTGTGTGTGTGTGTGTGTATGCATGCATGTTGCATTTTGTCCGTGTGTGTCTTTGAGAGAACAAGCTTGAGTGAGTATTTGTGTGTGTTGTACTTGTGTGTTTGTGTGTGAGTGGGTTATGTCTGTCTGTGTTGTGTTCATGTGTGTGTGAGTGTTGTGTGTTGCTTGTGGTCTGTGTGTGTCGGTGAGAGAACAAGCTTGAGTGAGTATTTTTGTGTGTTGTACTTTATGTGTGTGAATGTGTGTGAGTATGTGTGTGTGATTGTGTACATGTGTGAGTGTATGTGTGAGTGTGTGAGTGTATGAGTGCATGTGTGAGTGTGTGTGTGTGTATGTGTATGTATGAGTGTTTGTTATGGCTGTTGTGTTTGTTGTGTGTGTGTCTGTGTGTGTGTGTGTGTGTTGTGTTTGTTGTGTGTGTGAGTGGTGGTTACCTCTGTTCTCCTCCTCTGGGTTATATTGTTGCCTGGAGCTCAGACCCTGATCTCTAGCCTTTAGCACAATAGTGCCGCTAACTATTCACAATAGCTGCAGTCGCTCTGGGGCGTGACGCAGAGGGTGACGTGGAGAGCACATAACTAGCTGTGAGTCATCTGTCGTGCTCAGCAGTCAATCGCTCATAACAACAAATGTTAGAATAGTGTGATGGACCGATAACATCCAAGACGGAAACCGCTGCATTCATTCAAGTCACGTCAAGAAAACGTTATTTTCCCCAAGGGGCAAATTGTTGTGCAGCCAGCAGCAAAACAATAGAATAACATTACATACACATGAATAACGTTAATCTGGTTAAGGATGACAGTAGAATATCAAATTATAACAAAAAAAAATACAATACAATGAGAACAAAGCTGAAAGAAAGTGACCACTGCACTTATAGTACTTATAATGGGCTGCTTTGTCATTCATCTCATTCTCATACATCTTTCCCACAATAGTCGATCATGTGGATCTGCTGTGTCTATGCAAAAAGAACTTGGCTTTATTTTTACATTTAATTTAATTTATTTTTTAAGTCATTTTTTGGGTGCAAGCGGCGTTGTTCATTCTTTATTGAGAGAGATAGGATTAAATCGGGGATCAAGAGTTGGGGGGGGGGGACATTGCAGAAAAGACGGAGAGGGTATTAATGAATGAATGAATGAATGATTTTTATTTCGGGACAGACAGTACAGAGCCTTTAAACATTTCAGCATGAGATATGCGACATGAGAAGATGGTTGTACAAAACGGGCTTCGCAGAGTTGCTATATTTCACCTGGCTGTCCGTGAGTGGAGTATATATACTCCGGAAGGGACCTAAAACAAGTTAAAACAAGTAGAACCAGTTAAAACAAGTTAAAAACCCAAACAAACAACAAACCAATGAAAACGACCAAATTCAAAATCGGTTTGAAAGCCTAGAGAGCCAATTTACACAAAGCCCAGGTAGAACTGCGTTTAGCGTTAGCCAAATAGTAGCTCGGTGAAACATTTTCCTGACGCCAGCTAAATATCCAGACACTCGTTGGCTAATAATTGTCATATTGTCAGACCGTGTTGAGGGCTCCAGTGAAGTGTAATAATTGTCATATTGTCGTACTGCGTCCAAGCCTCGGGTGAAGTGCGTTGGAGGGCGCTCACTGCAGTGCTGGCTAATTAGAGACTCCATCCAGGCATCCATCTGGCTGATGCAAGGTGTATGAGCATTAAACCAGGAAAGTGCACACTTGCTCCCGAACAAACGAGGAAAGGGGGAAATTGTGGCAAATTTTGAAGTCCAGCGGCACAGTGGGTCTCGCTTGAAACGTTTTGTTTTTACCTGCTCTGGAGCATGGCCACGAGGCAGGTTATGTTTTGAGCTGCGTTGGTTTGTCCCCTCGATAACTGAAAGAGTTGTTGTTGTGGAAAAATGAAGGATCTGGAGCAGTGTTGTCACGTCAGAGATGTGTATTGCTAGAAGAACATGCAATCATCTCGACAAATCCTGACTAACACACTGACTGACTAAGTTTTTAAACACAAACGAGGCCCGCCTTTTTCAACAGATAAGGTGTGAGTGTGCGCACGTGGGTTGCTATTCCAGGCACCCCCGGCTTCTGTCAGCATTTACTTGGGGCCACACCTGTTTGTGTCTGTTAATGGAAGAGGGAGAACCAGTCTTGTTTAGAATATAGTCAGTCGATTATTATATAATTAATATAATAAATTACCCACTACATTGTGCACGGATCTGGATGAAATTTTGCAGAGTTCTTGGAAATGACAATTTCTGTAGCCTATCAGTAACATAATTAGGGCTGCAACTAACGATTATTTTGGCAATCGATTAATCAGCCATTTTTAGTTGCGATTCATCGATTAATCGGTTCATTTTTCCTTTAAAATCTGAACGATTATTAGGATTAATTATGATTAAGAAACATTATTAAACGTTTGCAATGTTAATATTACAAACTTTTTGCTGTTTCTCTATCTCCATTTTATAGTAATATGAATAGTTTATAGTAGCATGAAAGAGCCTACTCTTACAGGCTAAATTATAACATATTGGGCTTTCACACAAGCTTACGTGTTGTCTTTATTGTACTGGGGCCTTGACACTGGAAAAATTGTGAACAACATATATTCAACATGTTTGAGCGGATAATAGGCCAAACCATGAAACGATGAATCGCTGCCGATTCATCGATTATCAAATTAGTTTCAAAAGTATTTAAATAATCGATTAATTGATTACAGCTCTAAACATAATCATACTTAATTACCAACTTACCCATACATCGCTGTGCGTTCACATGACTAGACTTCCAGGTCCAGGTGCCGCTGGGAAATGTAGTTCGCATGTTCACTGGTGGCGTCAATAGCAATCGCACTACTCTATGAACACTTGCATTGATAATGGGTTGCCACACATACTGCTAGCACTAACAGTACTATGTTTTTGTACCACTACGGCGCAGATTTGCAATCTCTGAGTGCTTCTAGTATTACAAATGTACATATCCCTGGTTAATCATGAACGACACGATCCATACTGATTCACAATGTTTATTTATGTTCACACATGAGCACTGTAAAAACGTGTAATGAAAAATAAACACATAAAAAACATTACAATAACAGTAGACACATTATTTACAAACACACATTTTAGAGTGGTTATGGACACGGCACCTAACGTGACACCATTAGTTAGTGGCGCTGTGTCTACCGCGAGACACAGCGCGAGTTGCGAGTTCGACTACGCTCGTCGACTTGTCTGCAATGTCCACCCCCGATCTCTCCAACCCAGTTTCTGACTAATCCTATCCAATGAAAAACGGCACCGATGCTGGAAAAAATAACTTAAAAAAAAGAATACATTCATACATATATACATAAACCATACAAATCTATTATATTTATATATATATCCAAGCAATACATAGTTGTTTGGAACTTTTTTGTGTTCTCTGTGTCTTCTAATTGGCGTCTGACGTCATCCACGATCCCAGGCCGCTACGGGTATTGTAACGCTTATAACTTTATTTAAATGGAAAAGTTAACAAAACGTTGAAATAATCAGTGCCAGCTACAATAAATACTTAATTTCATCGGCACGGCTACGAGTGTTTGCTGTAACTGCGCATTGGAATTCAAACAGCTCCAGATTCAGCTAAAGCTGAGGTGGAGGAACAGCGTTGCAGTTGGTTAGCTTTCATTACAGGAGGGCGCTGAATTTAATTTTCATCATAATAGATGTTCATTGGAGTTCAACTCTGTTTACCTTTCAGATAATTGTGTTAGGATTCACTCAACTCACGTAGGCTAGTAGGCATAAACCCACAGGATAAATAGCAATTGTTGGGTTTTTCACATTTATTTGACGATTAAAAATAGCAAAGCAAAATCCAATGTTCACTGGAGAGATCGAAGACGTAGATCCAGGTTTTTCTAGACGATATGACGTTGTCTCATCGACAGAGAGTACTTGACGATGTAGTGATGTTTGCACTGAGCTGACATAGTGCAACCAATAGAGAAATTTAAAATGACAACTTTCCATCAGACGAGAAACGGCGGTTCTGGGTGGAGGATTCGGTGGAGTCCTATAAAACCTCCATTCTCACGGGTCTGAGGACCCCTGGGGGTCCGCAGGCACACCCCAGGGGGTCCACAGAGGAATTACAGTTTTAAACCACGGGTCCGCAAAAGGTCTGAATGTACTGACATATGCATTTCTCACGATGCAGCCTTCCACCACCTGGTTGCTGTTACGGGTCCTGCTGGTAGTTGTTTACAACTACCATTGAACATGCAATATGGAGGTTTGGATGTGTGGATGCATGTTAAAGGCGTGTGCTTGGTGGAACAGGATACAATGCCAACTGGGCATTAAGCCCGAGGAGAGTGTTGTGGAACTCTCACAGTACGCCAGAGATACTGGCCGAATAACGTGAGCAAAGGTTGGACTAATTTAGCTCTAGGCAGACAAACCGTAGATGTGACTCGGTGCGAACCAGCTAGCCTCATACTCACAGATGGAATTCGTACGAGTGTATTTGTGGCTCGAGATGGCCACAACTCGCCGAGTGTGATAATCATTGGTAGCCGGCCCCTCTCCAATAAAGTATTGGAGAAGGGACTACGGAGTGTTTTGAGTCGCTAGTCACAGTTTGCTGCTAGAGGGAAAGAGCTACGCACGAACAGACGAGAGTGGAAAGATCGACTTAACATAAACTCGCGCCTGTCGGCAGAAAACCATAGCCGCATGGGTGAGGCCGAGTTATTTAACCGTTGGATTAGGTAAAAGGTGATACTCAGCCTCAGGTTCCAAGACAATGCCAGCAGGCTGAACCGGACGGAGCCTGCTGTCTAAATAGAGTAAGCCACAGGTGCTACTGGTTAGCATTAGCCTACTTACTCGTGGCTTCCTGCCTGGGACTGGCGCCCAGCGCCTTAAGGGCATAGCGCCCTCTACCGCAAATCCCAGGTTATTGTAAGTAGCGCCAGAGCGCCACTGGTGACAGTTGCAGTAATATAAAACAACACATTTTTCCACCAGTTTAAAGCGATACTATGAATTTTGTTAGGACAGCAGCAAGCAGAACTCATGCAATATCCAGGCGTTGTTTACCAGGAAACCACACGTAGCGATATCAACATGTGTTTCAGTGGATAGACTTCATGATGAGCTAATTCAAGTAAATAGTCACAGTTACAAGTTACTCATTGAAAATTGTAATCAGTAACGTAATCCTGTTAGCTAATTTTAAAAGTAACGTGATGGATTACTTTGGATTACTTTCAAATAGATTCAATGAAATTAACTCCAAAGTCAATTCAATTCATACTTTTTATGTACATAACAAAAATTGTGTTTTATTTTTTTATTAATCTATTTTTAAGTGTGAGTACGCCAGTCTATCCTGAACGTCACTTCCGGTTCCATTTATGTTGCCGTGTTTTCGACTATTTTTCAACATGTCTACCTAGTGAGAACACACACATACTGCATTATTTAAAAAGGATGGTGATAACTTGCGGTGTGCTATTCCACACCTAAATGCTGATAACTTGCGGTGTGCTATTCCACACCTAAATGCTCTTGTGCAGATCTGTGACTCACAAACGCATGATTCAATAATCTGCGCAACCCCTTCCATTTTCTCAATCTTGTTGGAATTACTAGTAAAAGCAGCCAGCCTATTGGCCCTGAAGAACATGTGACCACTCAGTGAGTAACTTCAAGTCGGATTTTGACTGTACTAATATTTATGCAAAGAGAGTGGGGTGATATGTAACCGGTCACAGAGCGACTTCTCATAGTTGGATTTTGAACTGGTGTGTGTTTTGCAACATACAGACACAGGAAGTGCGTTTCAGACGGGTGGGACAAAATGTCAGCCTACCAGTTATGGGTGTCAGTTATGGGTGCGTTGAACTCGTCAATAGTTTCAGGCACAAGAAGCGATGACGAGGATGGACTACATGTTATTTCCCGTTACCTCCAATGTAAGTGTAATCCAGATCACTTTTTTTTTTAAATGCTGTTGTAACTAACTACAGCTACTTTTGTTTTATAATCTGATTATGTAACCGCTAAAACAAGCTCAACTTCCCCACCCATTCTCTGCGCTGCAGTGACAAATGCTTTGAAATGAATCTTCTGATGTAGAGCCAAATGCGTGTTGTCTTTAGATTCCCGTTCAGACCACGGCCAGCAGCCGTAGCAATCCAACCAACCCAGCAAAGATTCAAAGCTTCCCCACTCACCCAACACAAACACAGAGGGAGAGACATTACATTTAAAATGAAACATTCATAAGAAGTGTGGAATTTGGATCAGCATGTGATGTTAATGTGTGTTTGCAACAAAAAGTTCCTAATAAAAAAAAAATCTGATTTTGGGGGCACGCCATGGCATAGTGGTTAGAGAGAACATCCCCTAACAGAAACAGAAAATAAAAATAACGGGTTTTTTTGGGGTGGAGCGGTCAACAGGGTTTGTTTTTCAGTGCAACATGTTGGACAACCTTTGGCATGAGAAATATATGAACCATGAGACGTGAGGATAGCAGACAAAAAGATGTCTATGTTTGTATGGATTCAAACACAAACATAACAACAAACACAAAACACACAAACAACACCAGATGAATGTATTTGGCCAACAAGAAGAAATCATCCTGTTTGAGCGCACGGCCCCATCTTCTCCAATCTTCCAGATATCTTTGTAGACTGCATGTGCTTATAGAGCATATTTTTTGCTGCAGTTGTGTAAGCTATTTATATTGGTCATGAGCTTTTAATAGTAGCTTTATACAATTGACTACAACACGATGGACTTTAGTTTATGTCAAACATCAGCGCTGAGCGGGCGTCTAAGCAAATTCAAAACCACTGAATCTGTCACCAGGATTGGCCTAGAATAGCTCCATGGCTTAGTGGATAGTGGCTGCCTTGAGCCGAGGCGAGAGCTTAAATTCCTGTATGTTCAGATAGTAAAAACAGCAACAAATTTCTCCTTACTAGGGTTGCAACTAACGATTATTTTTACCGGCGATTAATCGATGAATCGGTTCATTTTCTCCTTTAAAATCAGAACGATTATTAGCATTAATTATAATTATGAAACATTATTAAAAGTTTCCAATGTTAAGGTTAGAAACTTTTTGCTGTTTCTCTATCTCCATTTTATAGTAATAGCATGAAAGAGCCTACTCTTACAGGCTAAATCATAACGTATTGGGCTTTCACACAAGCTTACGTGTTGTCTTTATTGTATTAAGGTCTTGACACTGGAAAAATTGCATTGGGAACAACATCTATTCAACACGTTTAAGCAAAGAATAGGCCAAACCATGAAACGATTAATCACTTAATAGATTATCAAATTAGTGGCGATTATTTCAATAATTGATTATCATCAATTAATCAATTAATTAGTTGCAGCTCTACTCCATACTCATGATAAATTGCGCATTGTGCACTCTTACAGCCTTCGTCATTCCACACCGAGCAAAACTACAGGTGCCGACACCGGCCCACCGCTCTGTTCTCATCCAGAACAACTCATGAGACTAAGGGTGTATTCACACCTGCCATGTTTTGTTCGGAATAAACCAAAAGTCTGTGATGCAGAGTTTTTGGGTTGGTGTGAATACAAACCAGCAAACTCTAGTGCAGACTAAACAGCTGAACCGAGTCCTCTTCAGAGAGGTCGTCTCGGTCCACTTCAAGTGAACGTATCAGTTAATGAACCCACACCAGAGTAGGAGCCACAAATGGCCTTTTCTACACATAACAGCCTCCCGTAGTGACACCATCAGATCATCGGCTGGCAAAATATAACGCAATGTCTCACTGAAATACTGCTCATACTGCATTTAAACAGTTTAGCGGCATTGTTGTATCTTCCACCAAAAATGAAGCAAATCAATTTTTAAAAAGATGATTAAAGTCATTAAACACATTTTTCTGGACAAAATAATACAACCAACCCAACAGGCTGCCTGATAGACAAACTTTAATTACGGTGCATTATTGCCCCCTAGCGTCGACAGCTGTTACGACAGGAGCACATTTTTTTATTGCAAGTTATGAATTGCCAGTGAAATGAGAAAATACCAAAAAAGCAAAAAGAGTTTCCGTGTTTTTTCATGCTAGGGCTTGTGGTGGGAAAAATATTAGCATCCTGCTAAATGCAATACTTCCCAAAAGGTTCAGAACACACAGCTCACTCAGATCGGACGACTTGACAATTAACAGGGTTTAATTTCAGCATGGCATGGTTACAATTGGTTCACAGAGGTTTACAGGGATATGGCTCTCTTCAAAGATGAAGTTTGAAGAGAGGACAGTCATGGAGGGATTCCCCGTCAGTAGACTGTGATTACACTTGGGCCTAGCCGCTGTTCTTATAGTCACACTTGAAAGACATGCAAATAACATCCTTTGGTTACATAGAATGACATCCTTTGGTCACATAGATACACAGGATGCAGGATGTCTGCGTTAAAGTTTCAACACCTCCCAGAGGTGCCTTTTGTCCCTTAGACAAAGGTGAGACATCAGTCAGCCTCCACAGGCTCCATGATTCTTAAGCTTTTATTAACATAATTTGGTGTGAAAACACCCTGAGTCTAAACATGTTAGGTCCCAGGGGGGTGATCAGTCCTCCCTGCAGCAATCACAAAATTCCAATTAGTTTCTTTTTCTTTTTCTTTTTTTGCAATTTAGTAATGTGTAGAAATTTGTTAAAAACCAATAGAATATATTAACTTTTGGCACTGTCACCTTGTTTCCAACATCACAGGGAAACTTCACATGGCAGCAATAACAGCACAAGCTGCAGTGACACACAATCATCAACACCAACCGTCTCTAAAACAAGACACTAAACTCACTAAAATAATACAACCTGCATATGATGCATCACAGAATAAAATGGTAGCGACAATAAATGCATGCATGAATACATTATAACAATACATGCATGTGTGCATTTCAGTAACAATAGCCAAGCCAGCCCCATACATGGTTGGATCACTGCACTCGCAATGCCATGAGATCGCTTCCCCTCATGGTCATGTATGGTACATCCTCTCATCCCTCCCCCTTCAAACTAACGCTGTCAATGAAATGAGAAAATTGCACTTGTGCATTCTTAGAGCAATTGCCACTGATGGGTATTTCATGGAAGACCAACTAATATAGAGGAAAAACATTGTTTCTCCTAGAGGTGCACCGATCTGATCCTCAGGATCCTCGGTGATCGGGGGCCGATCAGACTTTTTTCCAAGGATCAGGACTCGTGATTTTGTCATTTTGGTAAATGAGTCGGGGAGCATGCCAAATTACTTTTAAAATTGACAATTGTGCCAAATAGTACTACCAATTTTTGCAGGATCAGAACTCTGTATCGGGACTTGGTATCGGGGAGCGGGATCGGCCGATCATTAAAACTAAAGTTTCTCACACAACTTTATTGGTACCAGGGAGTGCCTCGCGCCCCTGCAGGCATCCTCTCTGGGTTAGGGCTAGGGCTACACACCAATCAGTTACACACAGAGTCAAGGGAGATATGCCTGCTCAAGGCAGCCGGCGAGCAGTGCTAAACCTACAGTTTGCCATTGGCAAACACAACATTATTATTGCTAGCGGCTGTCGGCAGAGCCTTGACATGAGTGTGAGAGGGTATGAGTGGGCTCAGCACTGCGGAGACGCTGGATGCAAGCTAATAAGAAGGTGTCTATGTTGTATGTTGTGTATTAACCCTATCACTGGCAAGCATTTTCATGGAGAGGATAGAGAGAAAAGGGGGGTGGAGCTATGAGAGACTGGGGGAGAGACAGAAAGAAGGGTTGGGAGAGAAAAGGGAGGTGAGGAGGAGAGGGGGTAGGGAGGGATAGAGAGAGGGAGAGAGGGTGGGGAGAGAGAGAAAGGGGTTTGGGGAGCGAGAGAGGGACGGGGAGAGAAAGAGGAGAGATGGTTTTGGCGAGAGAGGCGGTGTGGGGGAGAGAGTTAGGGTGGGGGAAAAGAGGAGTTTGATGGAAGAGGGAGGACTAGGAGAGAGAGG
>OMKY01137098.1:2104-27704 GCA_900302395.1 Bregmaceros cantori
GTTTGTCCAGGTCTTAGCGGCGCCATGGCCAGCATTTCTGTGCGCTCTGGAGCCCCCGGCTCGCCCACCCACCCGGCCCAGTCACTGGGCCGCCGCCGCAACGGCCTGCATGACGTGGACCTCAACACTTTCATCACGGAGGAGATGGCGCTCCACCTTGACGCCACCAGCAGCAGCCGCAAGAGGGGCCCCGCTCCCTGCAGCGACGTCATTACGGACTCGCCAACACACAAACGCAACCGGATGCTATAATGCTGCCTGTGCTCGGGGGGTGCAAGATTTTTGTTGTTGTTCGTAGGACGGCATGAGGGATATACGTGGCTGAGTCACGAAGACCCTGCAACTAGAAGGCCGGCCAAGGTTCTGGAGAGGGATGCAAATAATTTTTATTTTATTATTATTTTTTTCATCCCCACTTTGGTGCATTTGTTTCATGTTATTTAATTTATTATTATGCGGCTGCAACACTTATTTCAATAATGTCCATTGCAACATGTGGTTCAATGTGATAAGATCATCACATTAATGTTCTGCTGACTGAAACATTTTGTTGTGAAGATGTATTTGCAGTTGGAAAAATAGAACTAAAGTATTTTTTTTAATTCAATGATAAAGGCAATGTTACAACACCGTTTCATCATCACATCATTATTTCCATTTCTTTTTTTTTTTTAAGTTTAGTTCATGACTTGAGTCGGTACCTAACTGATCATGTTGCATAGTTTGAGGTCTGTGAATACGTTATATAATCATGTAGCGCCACAAATATCGTATAACGAAAGCACTAAAGGCAGGCGGGGAGAAACTCACTCTTGCAAAAGAGAGCGTCCTTCATTTGCAGGACTTATGAAGGCGTAGTCGTTCTGTCGCTGTCTGAGGAGGACAAATCTTTGCATCCAGGATCAGAGGGTGGGCTGTGACTGTTCTAACACCCTCCTCTGCGCCTCGTCGTTGCCATGTGACTCTGCAGAGAGCGGGCTGAACGGCCTGCTCGATCCATTTTCAGATTCATTACGTCATGGGAATAAAAGACATGGACAACGATACCTCCCATCCGCTAAAACATGCTAATGGAAAAATATTTCCATTAAAACTCCCTTTCCTGCTCCTCCCAATTTTCTTGGGTTCTCAACTTGTTCATCACAAATTCATATGTGTATGCTTGTAGGAGTGGAGGGTGATGGTGGGGGGGCTGGTGTGAAGGAGACCGATCCCAGAGAAGAGATGTTGAGGTGTTGGTGTCTGGACTGTGAGGTCTTTATTTCGCAACCAATTGGTTTGGTTGCGAATATGAAATGAGATTGCAGACTGTAACAATGGATGAAAAGTTTTGGAGTGACGTGGGGTCACAATGCATGTCGGAGTGTTTTTTTTTTTTCTTTTTTTTAATTTCTAGTTCAGTATGGTTCGGGCCAAGGGGTGGCCATTTCCTGTGTTAGATCTCTTTTAAAATTTGCCTTTTGAAAATGCTGCTATTACTGGTCATCTTTCATGACAGTGGTGGGAGGACCAAGTCTTTGGCTCCCGCAATATTTTCACACCACTCCTTTTCCCTCCCAGTTGTGCTCATTGGGGTGCATAAAGAAAATGTACATTTGAAAAAAAAAAAGTTTTGTGGCTTGGTGCTTAAAGTCCAATAAACAATATTACACCAATGCATTATTTAGTTGTCCCATTGGCACATACATCTGATCATCAGCCTCCTCAGGACCGCCCACACGCTTCATGCACGTCCACAAACGTACCCGTGGGCTTGGCAAAGTGATGTCATCACACCATACACTTGGGCAGATGCGCGGCCTATTCGCGGCTCCTGGAGGTGACTTTGTCAACGTTCCCAAAATGTCTTCCATGGGCCACGAATACAGGAAACTTTCAACAATTACCCTATGAATTATAATTGAAAACGGCCCATAATGTGCCCAGCGTGTGTGGAGGTCATGTAGATTTTGATTTGTCCTTGGGTGTTCTGCAGCCTATTTGCTTTCTTTATTTAAAAAAATGCATACCTACATGCACCCTTTAATTTGATCTGTTAATTGCTATTCACCACCACCAGCGCTAAGAATAACGGAAAGCATACTGCTCCTTTTAAAAACTATAGTGGCCTCATTAATTGTTTCATTGCTGTAAATTCAGATTGGATAATTTGGAATGGGCTTTGTGTTGCAACACAATCGCGCTGCCAACCCCACTCGTATACAATTGTTGGATGCTTTGTTAACGTTATTTCTGCACACAAAGTGGGAATGTTCGAACACACCGCCAGTGCCCGAAAATATGCCGTCATCCATGTGGACACGCATGAAACATGTGGCAGCCTCGAGATTGCAGTGGAAAGTGCATGCTTAGCACTGGTGAGCCCCATGCAGCTGAAGAGAACCAGTCTCACTTGTTGGGTGATGGGGATGCCCCCTCCAGCAGTTTGGTTGCTCATGCTGCAATGCAAAAAAGATATGCGTGGGCAGAGAGCTGCACGTGTCATCATACTACTGCACCTGCGTTGCCTGTGTCATGCACTTTGCAGCAAAATGTATGTACCGGGTTGCTGACATGTCCATATTGTGCATTTCAAGAACACCATCAAATTTCTTTGTGTGCCTTTCCGTGTGACATTTCCCCCCCCTTTTTCACAATTGAAGATTGAATTACACCTGCTTGTGAATTATGGATATGTAACAACCAGACAGCTCTCTCAGTGGCACCGCTAAATGGATCTCAATAGATTTTCTTTAATTTGAGCTAAATGCCATTGCAGCCAAATCTGTTTTTTTTCCTCATCCAAAATTCATCACACTCTAGTGCGTGTTGTCTTAAGCCCAATTCCCACTGCCATTGAATTACGTGCGGACCTCTGGTAATTCACAATTACCCCCTGACGTCTGTGTTATTTTGATGCGGTTTCTGACGGGATTAGTAAAACCCTGTCTTTTGCTCAATTCAAAAGACATGACACATGTGCCGTATTTTTACTTGCCCACACGTGTACACACATATACAGACTTCACTCTCACACACACACGTGCATGTGTGCGTATATTAACAAAGTTAAACAAATTTAGAATTCAAACCGTTGTGGTGTTTCTCCGAATCACAGTGGGTCATTTACAGTG
The DNA here is from genome assembly GCA_900302395.1 of Bregmaceros cantori. NCBI lineage: Eukaryota > Metazoa > Chordata > Actinopteri > Gadiformes > Bregmacerotidae > Bregmaceros > Bregmaceros cantori. The sequence continues at coordinate 5,218 of OMKY01137098.1, forward strand.
GAATTATTTCTTTGCAAATCACAGCCATCGCGCATTCGCACATCAAATGAAACTCCGATGTCCTCCGCAGTTATTCCGAATTACCAGGGGACCATAGGTAATAAAAGTCCTGTGCGAATTGGGCTTTACTCTTCTTCCCCATTATTCTGTCACTGTGTATCCCTTTCTCTCCCCCTACACTTTCCCTCACCCACAGTTTGACCCTATCTGAAACCCGACCTGTCACATGTGCTAACTATTATTAGTGGTTCTGACACATCTCTGCCGGATTATCTTACAACTTCGAGGAGTCTGGCTTGCGTTCGAGGAATCCGGGATATGCCAATAACTGATGTTAGGGACGGGTGCACCAACTGTACTTGTAATTGGGTACTCGATTAATAACCCAAGTACCGATTTTTATGAATTGTGAGTACTAATAAAGTAGAATTTACTTGCAAACATTTCTAGACAGAATTGTATTTTTTTTAAGAATGAATGAATGTATAGAAATTGGTGTACCAATTACTGGGCTGCATGATATGAATGTGTGTGTGTGTGCAGGTGTGTGGCTTGGTTCTTGGTTGTGGTAAGGTTGTCTTATGGGTACTGCATCTGCAACATTTGGTAACCACCAACCCACCCCTATGCCGTCTCTAGTAATAATACCTCCATGGTTTGGGTTTAACAAAAACTTATGTTCTGTTAACCACCTCTATACACTTTAAGATTTGTTGTTCGGAATTATCTGGCTTTTGGATTATGATATAAACGTAACCCTTTTTTAGCAATTGGGCACATATGTGCCATATGTCTTTGGGACAGAAGTAATACTTTGAAATTTAAATACATTGAAATAACTTGATTGAAATAAGGATTTTTGCACTTTCAGTGCCGATGTAGTTACTGCGATTTATTTTGTGTGTGCTGATTTTCATTTCCCCTGCAGAAAAGCTGGAAGCTATACCATAAATTATTGATTGTGAACATCATCATCCATTCACCCTTAAACTCGGGTTGGGAATTCTCTTTTTTCTTACATTCTGATGCCTACAGTATTCCTGGAATTAGTTTCAAAGAACACTAACACACAATGTTAGTGCATATGTAGATAGAGGAATTGATTTTATTTGTATATGTGTTTTTAATTTAATCCCCCAAATGTCTCTAATTGTCAACACATTCACTTGATGAAGTTTTGTTTTACAAATATATCTAGGGAAATAATAATAACCCAAAATGAAGAAATACAACTACTAAGAATAGATTAGGGATTACATCTTTTAACTAGTTTACTGCAGGGATGGATGTCAAATTGAGGATGGCCTAAAATAAGAACAATACATTGACATGCCCTGAAATCAAATATTTTCATTACAAATCAAACTGTCTGAAATGTCACTCTATGGTACATTTCCACAAAGTTTTTTTTTACTTTTAACAGTTTGTAAAAATCAGGATTTTTGTGGCCGTCCAAACCCTGTAAAAATAATGAATTTTTTGTGCTTAAACACTGGCTTTGCTGTCGACACAGTTTTCCAAATGTTGGAAGCCTGTTCACTTAAAGATTGCCCTTCACAGTAACTAGTAAGTCACTTATAAGAATCAGAGGTCTTGAATCAGGTATCACTATTTCTTCATGCTGCTATGAGTGCTGAGCCAGGCTTTTTAACCTTTTTCGCAGCGAGGAACCCATTTCCCAGCCCAGAGTACCTTGTGGACCTTTTCATTTCAATTGGTCAGCATCTTAATTGTATTCGATTTAAGCCAATAGGAACTTGATAATAACATTGTCTTGTAGGACCATTTGGAATACCGGAAAAAATGCATAGTAGTGTTGCATTTTGTGGAAAAACTCACTTACTGCCCCCAAGTGGTGGAAAGGCTGTATTGTGGTAAATGTATTCAGACCTTTCGTGGACATGTGGTTTAAAACGAATTGATTAATGGGTGGAAACGCACTAATAGCCATGAATATGGTGGCATTTTAGTGATACAGATGTAGAGCAATACATGAAAGGTAAACTAGGTACAATTATAGTTGACTAGGTGACTAAACTCAATTACCCACAATTCACTCACCGAGTACTGACGGAATTGATTAACATCGCTGTGCTCTCACCTTTAATAATTATTTGGACTACTTGTCTCAGAAGGTACCTTCAAGGTTCAAAAAAATGGATCTTGACAAGAATGAGGTTGTTTCAAGTCATTTGCTCGTTGATGTGAATGCGTAATCAAAGTTTAAAAGGATGGAATTCATCAAAACATCAAACTTACTGGCTCATGGGCCACTATTAGCAGACTCGCCAGTTTGGATTGGGAACTTGCTGGCTAGCCTTGCATGTGTGTGTGGCTTGCAAGCTGAGGTGCTGCAGGATACCCTCTCTCACACACACACGCACACACACACACACACACACACACACACACAGGTAGGTCGGAATCAGATCATATGGGAAAGTGAGAGTTCCCAGATTGTAATGGTAGCAACAGAGGCTGGGATAGGAGTTAGAGCAGCATGATTTCTCAGTCATTGCACAATAAGGGACTTTATAAGCAGTTGCTAGAGCTCTTTGGCTAAGCTGAAGTGGAGGGATAATTTGTGGCATTTGAGCATTTTTGCATCGTCTATAGGTGTGCTGTGTAGCATGTGAGGTTACGGTTAGACAGTCTAGGCCAGGGCTATTCAAGTACTTTGCTCAGAGGGCCACATTGTCAGAAACCCAATGGAGCAGGGCCCGGAGCAGATGCCCCCACCGCCTCCAAAACCCCCTCAGTAACCCCCGGCCTATTTGTACAACTTGACACAACGCGAAACCACATTTTCATAACTTTTATTTAAAGTAACATACTTCCCATTAAAAGGGCTTCAATTATATGCTCCAATGGTGCTTTCCTGTTTGTAACAAGCAACATCTGAAACAACAAGACGCAAATAGTGGTAAACAGCAGAAGCTTGCTTCAACTATAACACATTTATAGTGCATCTGTTGAGGTAAAGAACAGAATCTTATTTAGCGCCAACCCTCAACAACAAATTTCCAACAACAAATACAACTTCAAGTCAAGTGTTCTTCTCGACCAATGGCATGGTTGCATTCACTCGTAAGTTTGATGCAATTGAGTAAATGGAACGTTGGCACGCAATGTATTAAATAGTGAGTTTGTGGGCCGCAGATCCACATTAGAACATTTGGGTGTGTAGCAAGCCAATAGTACACCACAAGTTACCACCATCATTTTTAATGCAGTAGGCACATTCTCGCACTGAATAGACAAGTTCAAAAATATGTCTGATCACAGCGAAGTGTGTGCGAAGTCTATTATGGCAAGCCAAAGTGATCACAATCATCAAGGTTGTGACACGTTAATCAGCTTATTTGCCATATTGTAACCATATAGATAAGTATTTCCAAGGGTGTCAGTTTGTCTCAAAAGTGGGAGGGACAATAAGCATAAACCTGAGGAGGGTTTGAAAAGTGGGTGGGTACAAGCTAGGACTATTACTTCCGATTTTGAGGTTTTATGATAAATAATAGACATGGTATTAGTCTGATGGGACTGCCAACAATGACAGCCAAATCGGATTTGTAGAGCCGAACCACCACATTTTCACACACTGATAGAAAAATATGTAAATCAAAAACAAAACAAAAATATAACTGCTTCATAGATTTTGAGAAAGCGTTTGACTCAAAAAGGCCCTTTACTCCAACCTTTGCAAAATGGAGTTGGAGGTAAAACCTATGATGTAATTAAGATAATGTACATGAACAATACATTTGCGGTCAAAATTGATGACAAAATAACAGACTTCTTCTCACAGGGCAGAGGAGTAATGTAGGGAAATAGTCTCAGAACATTGTTCAACTTTTATAACAGCCAACTAGCAAAAACATTAGACGAGTCACACGCACGATATAAACGAATATAGAGATTACATTTCTCCTTTACGCAGACGACCTGGTGTTGATGTCCAACTCCAAGGGACTGGACTGACAAGGCACTACAACAGTTTCTAAACCATCTTCTTCAGTTCTGTCAGACCTGTCACCTGGGCACTGAAGGTCAACATGAGGGGAACTCATGTTGGGCAGTTCCCATTCCTGATAGACATCCAAAAAAGGGCCATCTCATTTTTAAAACCATCTCAAAACAAGTGAGCCCACATCATATCACAACCAAGCCCTACAAAGTCAGAAGAAAAATATAGCGGAGTGCCCTCAGCCAGCTGGTCCTCAGGCTGACCACTACAAAGGCTCCCATACCACTAGCGGGCCCCCAAACATGTACTAAAGAAATTATCAACAAACCGAGAGGTAACTGCGTTACCAACTGGCAAAACACAACAAAAACACAAAGCAAATAAGAGTGCTATTGGAAACTAAACAGAGAGTACACCGAAGCAGAATATGTGACTACAACCAAAGATCCCAAACTGAGAAAAACAATAACTAGATATAGATTAAGACCACAGACTAGCGATAGAAAACAGCACAGACAGAGATGGCTCCCTAAAGAGGACAGAAAATGCACACTTGGAGACAGAGCTACACTTCCTATTGCGCTGTGATGCATATAAAGACATTAGAGAATCATACTTAACCAAAATATCACAGAAATATGAAGAATTTGAGAATATCCCTCCCTGATGAAGCAACACGGCAATATCTCCTAGGAGGGAAAAGTGAATGTGCCTTAATAGCAGCACAATATGTGTCAGACTGTGAATGACTGAGCGACAACCAGTGGACAGGAGCGAGATGAACCTTCATGTTCGTTGATGTGACGACGTATTCATATTCCAGTATGGATGACAGAAATGCTGTACATATGTATACTACAGACACCATACAGTGTGCACATTGTTATATATGGAAGATTTATATTTTTTTCTATCTATTCACTGTTTGCTGTTTATTATTCTTGTTTATTATGCTTGTTTCATTATGTATGATTTGGCATTATATGATGTCCATTAACATGCCATTAATAAATACATATTTGGTTTGATTTGGGAGCAAGCGGGTGAGAGAGACAGAGAGATAAGTATATTTTTACAATACTGCAACATAAGGTGACCAGATGAGGTTGGCTGAAATTCCAAGCTTGTCACATCTAGGCCTATGCTATTCAACAATTTAGTAGCCTATATTAATCAGATGTGATTACAAAGAGCAATAAACTAGGCTACAAATCTTAACATTGCTGAATATGGAAATTTGAGAAGTTGCAGTTATAGGCTACTAACTGGGGTTAAAAGGTTATTATATGGTACAATAAAATTTTTGGGACACAGCCAGATTCGGGATTTGAGACAAAGGCTTAGATTTCGGGACTTTTTCGGGACATCTGGTCACCTAATTCATCAATGCAATCCGAGGATTAATACAACAACTATCTACGATTCTACGTCATTTCTTCAGACCTGTCCACACTCTGGCCAGGAGGGGGCATTAGCGGTCAGTGGGGCGCAGTGCGGAGATGGTGATAGCAAACCGAAGAAACGATGACGCGCACACGCGTCGTGATATTTTCCTCCGCAGAAACAATCGGGTGTTTTTAAGAATCATAATAATTACAATAACCACTCGCATTTACGATCAATTTCGATTATTAACCCAGGCTGTTTTGGGATACAGCATGGGTCGGAGTTGACGTCATTGAACGCGGGCCATGTTACGGTGTGTCAAATCCAATACCGATCGCTCGATGCTGCGATCCACCCATTGCGTCTCCCGCGGCGTGTCTGCAGGTAAGTGTTGTTTCATTTTCGATACACTACAGATCAAGGGGAGCCGGGGGTGAGAAGGATTGCACTGTGCTGCGTTTCTTTCAGGTGTTTCAAGATGTTAACGCCGTTTGAGTTGAAAAGAAAACAAGGTGTTCACCATCTGTCTGGAATTCACAAAACGCAATAAAAATGCCAATTCCGCCGTGTAGTGCAAGCTAATAAAGCAAACCAACCATGAAACGTAAGGCAGTCAGTAAAATGACAGGCGGTTTAAGCAGCGTCGGCAGTGTATGTTCTATTTTGTGTTTCATACCATGCATAGACATTTATTTATTTATTCATTTATTTATTTATTTATTTATTTATTTATTTATTTACTATTGTAAATGGCCTTACCCTTATGCTTAAATGTCATACTCTTTTTAATTACAATTTGATGGGGAACGTGCATTTGTGTGTGTTTTCATATTTCCATGCTAATGAATATTTCCCTGCTAACCCTTCTGCGAGACTCCAGAATTGCGGGCAATTGAGCTCACTTGAATGTATAGATAAACAAGCCCATATTCCTTAATTTCCATGCCCTGATTACTTTTGAGAGTGCATGTCCACTAATTGTGTCTTTTTTTCTCTTGCTAGCTGTCACATCATTTGAATGAATTACCCGAACACTACCTTCATTAACTTCCCATCATGGCCGAAATCACAATTAAGCTGGATGAAGACACTATGCCGAGCTCAACCTGTCCCCAGCTTGCTTTGGAGGAGAACCGCAACTCGGCACTCACAGAATATCCACAACCCGCTACGACAGCAACAGTGTTTCCACCAGCACAATTCCTGGCACAGCCAGACAGGTCAGCCATGCCCTGGGAGCCGTGGCTTCAGTCATTCGAACTGTATGTCAGCAGTCTTGGTAAGCCCAAATGGGTGGACAAGGACAAGAATGCACTGTTACAGAAACATCTTGGTGAAGAAGGTAAACAAATCTGGGCTAAACTGTTGCCGGCCAACGCCTCCTATGAAGCTGCCAAATGTGCACTTGCTGCTTATTTCGGCACTGAGGTTGAATTCCGGGGGACGGCTGCCAAGGCAGAAGGTATCGGTCAGCTCACTGATCCAAGTGCCGTCCTTCCAAGCAGTCCACTTGTTAGTGACCAGGACAGCGGCCTGCTGTTGCCTGGACCAAGGCGCCAGAGTGCCAGGTTGCAAAATCAAAAGCAGTGCTCAACCCGCACCTCTGCAGGTTTGTCGTCGACCGTTGAGGACACGTATTATTATTCTGCCGATCAGCAGTACTACAGTGACGAAGAAGAAAGCAAGTATAATCCCCGCCTGGCTGATTTCATTGGAGCATCCAACGAGGGACAAAGCACTGTTGATGTTAAAGAAGACAAACCCTATTTTCCGGCAGAGCAGAAGTACCAAAAGTTCAGCTGCCCTGACTGTCCCAAGTCTTTTGGCCGTAATGATCATCTGCGGAGGCACATGAGGGACAAGCATGGCAGTGTTATGTACACATGCTCAACATGCAAAGTGAATGTTGCCAGCTACAAGGAACTCCTCGAACACAGAGAGGCCCACGGTAAGCTGCTTCCCTGTCCGATCTGCGCTGATCGATATTTCCACGGCCATTCAAAATTAGCACGGCACATGCGCAGCCACACCAAGGATAAGCCCTTCCGCTGTGTAGTGTGCAGCAAGCAGTTCAGCGAGGACTACCATCTGCGGAGGCATTTGAGGGTGCAGCACGGAAACGGTGCATTTTCCTGCCCCATGTGTGGCGAGAACTTTCAGAGCTTCAAAGCGCTGCATGCACACAAAAAGAACCATGCAGTGTACCGTTTTGTCTGCCCAAAATGTGATCGGAGATTCTTATTGCAGAGTCAGCTGTCCAGTCACCTCCAGTCGCACGAAGATTCTTGCACCGAAAGACATGATGGCAAATTCAACAACTGCTCTGGTGAACTGGAAATTGATGGGTCTAGTAACTTGCATGTCTCTTTGCGGCTAGAGCCTCCCATAGCAAGTGTTGGTAATCTGTTAGATAACAAGGTGATTCAAGAAAAAGCGGAACACTTGGAAACTGAGAATCCATGCACAACTTCTGAAGGGGATGAACTTGAAGAAAATGATGAATTGGAATCAGCTGGGCAAGACGTTGATCTTGGCGATTCAGACCCTGAAAGGGAGGATGTTGACATTGGCATATTGGGCTCACCAAGGAAGAACATTTCTGGAAAACTTGCATGTCCCATTTGTATCGATAAAACGTTTAAAGGCCCAGCCAAGCTGGCCCGACACATGCAAACCCACACTAAAGAGAAACCGTTCAGCTGCACAATCTGCGCCAAGGTGTTCAGTCAACGATACCATCTGAGGCGACACTTGAAGGTCCAACACCGTGAGTTCATCTGCTCCGACTGTGGCAAACTGTTCAGCAGTGTGGAGCTCCTGGACAAGCACGGCAGCATGCACAGCGCCCGTGAATACCCATGCCCGCAATGTGACCGCACCTTTTTCCAAGAGGATGCTCTTGTGCGCCATTCAGAGTCACATTTGCACAATGACTTGCAAGCACACTTGGAATATGCGAAATGGCGCAAAATCTTTTCAGACATGGTGTCCTACGACGTACACATAGAAACAAGCGCAACACGCAAAAGCAAACGTTTTGAGTGCCCGTATTGCCTCAAGGCCATTGGCTGTAGGCGGACCTGGGGCAGACATTTAACGACGCATGAAAAGGAAATGAGGGGGATATGTCCTCGGTGTGACGAGACTTTCAGCTCGCTGGACGAGCTCAAGGAACACCTGGAGCGGCACAAAAAGTCCTTTGCCTGTGGAACCTGCCAAAAGGAGTTCAAGTTGGAGATCTCGCTGAAGAAGCACGAAAAAGTCCACACAGAAGGACAGAGCTTCTGCTGTGCAATGTGCAACATGTACTTTGCCAAATCCGGCCCCTACAAGGAACATCTTAAGAATCACGTAAAGATGGAAACAAAATGTCCACACTGTGATGCTGTCTTTTTACGTTTGACAGCATTTAAGATCCACTTACGGAGTCATGTGGATGAGATGCCCTACCAGTGCTCGGTGTGTGTCGAGTGCTTTGCTACCGAGGCAGACTTTGAGCTGCATCGCCTGCGGCACCGAAAGTACAAGCGTGCCAACCCATTTTCTTGCACACGCTGCGATTATGCCTTCCCCACCCTGGACGATCTGAAAGCACACATGGAGCAGCATGAGGGGGAGCCCGTCCTCAATTGTCCACACTGTAGCAGGATCTTCCTCAACAAGGCAAGCTGTCACTTGAATAGAATACACTATAATGCCTTAAAACAAATGTATCTCATTAGGGGATGGGACAGTCTGGACAACAAACTTTTAGATGAAGACAGAAATTGTCACCAGGAACTACATAACTTTGGCTCAGGAATAATCACAATCAATTGATCATCATACCTAAAAGGCTGTCATAGCCAACTCATAGCCATAGTTAATTGCCATGAATTATCATCGGTTAACTCCTCTGTGCTTCCCCATTTTGCCTACCCTCAAAGGGACAGACCACCGAAAATTCGAATTGAAACATGTTCTTCTTTGTCCTTATATGACATATACATTTTCAGTCATTCATGGGCCACCCCAACCCTACTAGGAGATTGAAGCCCATACTCACTTCCAAACCGTTTCCGTATTTTGATCATGTATGTCACTTGTTTTGTGAGATACAATTGGTTACACAAATCTAGTTTTTTTTTGAGTCGATAAACAGTGTGGAAGAATATACTGGGTGAACTTCGACTGCACAGCTTCTGTTGTTCGCTCACTTATCCACCTCATCAACAGCCTAACATAAAAAGGACAAGACAGGATGAAACGCCAGCGATTGGTATGCCAATTTGTGCACTGCTGTATTTGTATCGGACTGTGGGTGTGGTGTGCATGGGGGTGCTAATGTATTAAACCAGAGTTGTGGATTCACATTTCACTAGTGTTTCATTCAACGGCACAGTTGGTAAGTAGTCTGCATTTTCAAATTGATAACTTTGTAATGCGTCATGCAAAAGAGATTCTGAACATGGAATATGCGTGCAGGCAAACCCTTGGTTGTTTACATGTTATATTTCCAAAGAATGAATAATAACTTAACGTGCACATTATTAAAACTTGGTTATTAAAAACGGACAGTTCAGAAGAAATAAGAAATCATTCATTCTTTCCTGCATAATTCATTATGATATCATGTTATTATTCATTCTTTTACCAACTGTCCTGTTGAATGCAACACTGGTGTACCCACAAGGCACAAGCTCAGGAATTATGACATTAGAACGACAACATAGAACGTCTTTGTCTTCCACACGCACACCCATGCGCACGTCCGCCACACCAACGGTCCGATACAAATACAGCAGTCCACAAAATAGCTCAGCAATTGCTGGCGTTTTGCTGTTAGGCTGGCGATGAAGTGGGTCAGGGAGCGAATGGTGCAAGCTTGCGCGGCAGTTCTCTCAGTGTATTCTTCCACACCAAATACTCTTCCTGTTTATCCACTCACAAACCCCCCGCATCTGATTTTTGTTTCACCAATTGAATCTCACATAAGAAGTGACATACATGATCAAAATACTGAAACAGATTCAAAGTGATTTGTGGCTTTTATCGCCTAGTGACCTAGGGCCTGTACCATCAACGAGGCTTGAAAAATCAGAGCTTTGCTTGAGTAGATGAGGCTTGACTAAGCGCCTACGAACGAGTACCATTAATGCGGCTCAGCTGTGAAGAGACCGCGCTTAGTCGAGCCTCGGCCAAGCCTCTCCGTCAGGCTCTTTTAGCACCTAGACATGAGAAGTTGATCAGAGAAATGCTGTCGCAAAATGACTGTAAAGTGGAATGGGGGACTGGAGATATTCTAGACTGACATCGCATTTCCCATCATAAATTGCTGTGCCGTCTTTTGAATGCGATGTCATATGACCCAACGCATTGATTAATTGGCTCAAATTTCGCTCATAGGAGGGGAAAGTAATTTGCTTCGCATGATGCATCAAAACTGCTGTATTTTTAAATATACATTTTATCTTTATAAATGTTATAAATGTTATTTAGAAACTTGTTTTATATGATCTATTATGTACTATTCAAATAACCAACTCCCTCGTTGGGATGTCACTGGTGCTGTGGTAGAGGTAAAGTCCTGTGCCATCGAGTTTTTGCATGGATGAGTCGATAGTTCGATTCCTCGGCCGGACAAATTATTATTATTTTATGAAAATATGGTTAGGATTTAATTGCGGCAACACGTCTACTAAATTCTACAACTCAAATCCAACATTAACAGTAAATTACTCCAATTGCTTTGTAGAGTGTGTCTGCATAAAGTTAAAGTGTCTGTCTGACCAGAGATCTGAACCAGCCACCTATGAATCAAAAGGCGAGTCTCTTAACCGCTCGGCCACAGAGTTGTTACGTCGATTAGCAGGACTTTTAAAAACAACAGCAAGATATTTAAAAATACCCGTGCCATGGATTGCTAGCCAGGTAACCTCATTGCGATCTTTATTTGGGTAATAATAATTGACATTTAAGTAACAGATGTGAGCATAAAAATAAAGTATGATAGATTTTAATGTCTGAGTCCTCAGTCCACCTGATTGAGGCGGCAAAGCCTTAATTAAGCCCGGATTTGAGCTAAACTCCTTTGATGGTACAGGCCCCTGGGCCACCCCAACGAAGGCGATTGTATAGCGATGTCAACGGTGTACGACCTTATGCATTCACACACACACACACACACGCAAATCACTGACAATATATAGGTAATCTAAGGACAAGGAAGAACGTGTCTCAATTTATTGTAAAGGATAGCGGGTGGCAGGGCTGCTGTTGGATACAAGAACATTTTGTTGAATCCTGATGGATATGCTGTTTACCTTTACTATACTAATCCACAACACATCCATGTGCCATTCGCTTTAGGACTACTGAAAGTAATTATCTCCCCAAAAGACGAGAAGAGGGTAGGGGATGTAATGCTTTTGCGCGCGCTGCTGCATCTACCGGCACCGTGGCATATCCTTGTCCCAGCATTCGGTGTGTTGATGCTGATGCTTCATGAGCATGACACTTACAAGATGTCTGAATTCAAGATGGCCAAATTTCTGTTTGTTCCATAACTTCTGACTGGGTTGATGGATTTGCCCGCAAATTTCTTTAGCTTTCTTTTCACAACAGTTTGATTTTTTGATAAAACCAATAGAATAATGTCATATAAAGCATCCAATCTTTCAAGCTGAATTCTTCCCTTTGTGTGATTACACAATCTTGTATGCCAACATCTAGAAAGCACCCTGTACTAGTCCCTGTGACATCACAACTCGGATTCCTTAAAATAAACTGTTGAATGCTACAGAAAACATGGCCCTCCAATATTTCTGGGTTTCAGTTGATGCTTCTATCACCAATATATCAATCATTGGTTCAAAGACATTGTCATAATAGAAGAGGTTGAAAACACACATTTTTCCCAGAAAATTAAATATCCCCTTCCTTATATTGCCATTGGATGTAATCACACACAATTGTTAGAAATGGAAGTGAGTCACAGTGAACTGTGATTGGTGTGATGATGATGTTCTCATCAACAAATTGAGTGAATGCCTATTATATCTTGAACTAATTAAAAAAAAACATTTTAAAATTGTTTAGAGAGGTGAAACGGCAATATCTGATGCCATCTTATTATGGAATTATTGAGAAAAAAACAGCACAAATACTAGGCACATATTGTGCCTTTAAGTACCAAACATAATATGCTTAAGAAGTGTTGAGTTTCTAAAGACTGTACGTCTTCCATCCAGACCAAGCTCGAACGCCACATCGGTATCCACACCGGCGAGCGGAACCACCTGTGCTCGCTGTGCGGCAAGGGCTTCAGTGGACCGGTCTTCCTCAAGCACCATATGCTTTCGCACAGCAACGAGCGCACCCACGCCTGCTCCGCTTGCGGCAAGTGTTTCAAGACCAAGAGTGGCCTGCGCATGCACGCCGTGCGCCACCAGGCGGCCCCGCCGCGCTTCACGTGCTCCGAGTGTGGCCGGTCGTACGGCCGCATGGTCGAGTTGAAGACCCACCAGCGTTACCACACCGGCGACAAGGCGCACAAGTGCATCTACTGCGGAAAACGTTTCATCACCAACCACAAACTTAAAGTGCACATGCGCACACACACAGGCGAGCGCCCATACGCTTGCGGCCACTGCGGACAAACCTTCACACAGGTTGGCGACAAGAACCGGCATGTTAGCAAATGCCACTAGCACAAGACAATGCAATGCAGACAATACAATGCAAAAACAATGCATTTGAATAGTTCAACTAAGTTCTTCTTTATGCACTTGAATCTTTTTATTTTTTAGCTTGACGTACGCAAATCTGTGTGTGTACATAGCAAAGCAGTTGCGTACGTAAATGTGACTTGTTGTTGCGTGTCTTGTGCTGTGTTCGTTACGCAACTTGGAGGGGCACTTCCGTTTTTATAACTTTGGAGGGTAAACCTTTCAGACTGGGGCAAAGATTCTGATTACTCCAACATCACTTTGTAGCCCATGTCTGTCTTAGTCACATATCCACATCCGCCAAAATCCACTTGTGGAGCCGCTGACTGTGAAATGAACATAAATGCTGTTATGGTAAATTGTGCCTCAAATTTTTTGAGAGCTCCTTAGATTGCGATAGATTAGCGGTTGATGGAGTTGGTCCGTCGTTCATTTGGCACACATTATCTTTGCACAGTAAGTATGAAAGCGCACAACGGTCAGTTAGGCAGAATAGTTGCTAAATTTGTGGGCAAAAGCTGTTATAAACATTGTCATCTGTTGTTCGGGGAAGGGAATGTTCAGAATGTTCAGATGTGCGTGTGCCATTCAATGCTAGACAACATGTCTTAGTTTACAAGCAACAGCAAAGTTTTCCTTTTGGTCATTTTTATTTTTTAAATGTTGCGGTTCATGGTCCATTCATCAGTTTAAACTGCAGCCAACCAATTGCAGAACAGTTGGTTTTCAGAGCATGCTGTTGTGTAGTGAACAACATCAATCTTACATTCTTTACTTACTATTTAGTCTATATATAATTTTGTTTTAACCTAACACTAAGGAATTTGGACTCCATCAGCGAGAATCCCCCTGACTTTGTCCTGGAAGTCAATCGACAACAACAAATCAAACGACTACCATACAATAGCTGGCATCTCTGGCTCGTAGACTCCAAACGGGTTGCATGGAGGTGTCGCCAAAAGTGCAGATTCCTATGGAATTCATCGAGTGATGATGACGGCCGACAAGAGTGCACGAGTGCTTGTGCAGTCTTTCATACCATTGCTTGCCAAATTCCTCACAGAACCAGAGATGGCAAAAGTACCCACATTTCTTACTTGAGTGAGAGTAAAATACATTTGTGAAAAAAACAACTTACGAGTATGACTACAAATTACTGATCCAAATGTCTTCTCGAGTAGCGTAAAAAGTACAGGCTCAGAAGTCAAAAAGTATTCTTTAAAGTAAAAAGTACAGGCTCTAAACTTTACTCAAAAGTATTTTTGAAAGTACAAAGTAAACAAATTTGTATCTAAAATGCAATTTTTCAATGTTAGTTTTACAATGTTATTGTAAATTGAATAAAAGATAAAAACCTAGCCTAATTTACTTCACTTAAGGTTCATAAATCCCACTTCAGAACGTTGCAACATCTGAAATTCTTGATACAGTAAAACAAAGAACGGTAACTGGGGGTTTACACAATTACACCGCTCAGCGGCATCACGTAATGGCTATCTCCCAGAATACAAGCCCATGTGCACTCTTGTTATTATATACTCACACTACATATCACTACCACCTACCATCAGTGCACAAAAAAGTAGCAAGCCTGTTTTGGGAAAAGTAAGGAGTAGAAGTACTGATATTTCTATTGAAAATCTACTCTGTACAAGTAAAAAGTCAGCAGAGAAAAAATACTTCTAAAAGTACAGATACATGAAAAAACTACTTAAGTACAGTAGTTGAGTATTTGTACTTCGTTTCTTGCCATCTCTGCACAGAGCTCATCTGAAGTGTGTTCTGATGGGTGTGAGGTATTTTACTAGAGCCACTGATTTGTGTAATCTCCTGACTGGCAAGTCGATAAACATGCATGTGCCACCCATGCTTGGCATGCCAGGCTAAAAAGTTGTGCTACATTTTGTTTCTTGCTGGGCATATGGAGTTAACGGGTGTTGTCACTCCTCTGACTCGACTGGTTTAGAAGTTGTGACCTGACTTATGAAATGGAAACAAATCTGTGATGTCTGTGTATAAAATTACACTCTCTCAGCAAGAACAAGAAGGTGTCCGGAGAGGGGGAGATTTTGTACAACATTCCGGTATGAATCGTGCAAAGGCTTTGGATTTGAATTTGGACTATTGGCTCATTTTGTGTTATTAGAGACTCAATTTCATTTGTTGATGCATAGCTAAGGTTATTAGATTAGAGTTCTATTAAATTATAACCAGGAAATTTTAACCATAACCATGAAAGGACAATTACAATATTTGTTTGCTGGTCCTCGGTCCACTTGCTTACGTGCACTCTTATGATTTGCTTGGGGGAGACTTTATTTTTATTGTACTGTGTTGTCAAGCACTCTGTGTTACCTTGCATGAAAGGTGCTATACAAATAAAGTTTATTATATGGCGAACTACGACCATTAAATGCATGTGACCTCGTTATTTTCATGTAGAATGTATACAGAATTGAACTCTGGCCTCTTCCAATTATACTATTTTAAACCTTATTATGTCGTTTTCTCTACGGCCTTTAGTGACGGTGGAGTTTTCTATCTTCAATAATCTGCTCCGTCTTCAGTAAAGAGCATCCCCCTGTGCGGCCAGCAGGGGTCACCCGAATGACATGTATACCATGAACATTTTCGCTCAAAATTACACGCTCTCAAACCAGTGTGTCTTTGCTGCGGACTTGTATCCGGAGGTTTGTTAAATTACTAAAATAAATAGGGACGATCATCCATTGTCTTTTCTTTTTAAATTATTTAGCATCGTCTGTTCTAAATTGGCAATCCGCTCCTCGTCAAGTTCAGTCTGGACACATCAGCGGTTTGTAATGTTCGACATTTAGCTAATCGACGTATTAAAACGTTTACACACACAACGTCCATATGTTGTATTCTGTCGCCCCCTATTGACGTGAAATGCACCGAGCACCCCCCCCCCGCTAAATGGCTTACTTATCAGGATATATGTATGAAATGTGCTCTATAAATTACGTTTGAACAATGTTGTTTGAGTCTAAATGACAAACACTAACCAATAGAGTAGTCTGTTACCCGGTCAGAAATAAATGATATAATCATGATTGATAAAATATTCTAAAATGAAATAGCCTTCAACATACTTCTTCCCTAACTGTACATACCTGATACACCACAATACTGAATGATAGAATGATATGAATGATATATTGTAAAGAGGCAGATTAAAAAATATGTTGTGTGTGTATAATGAATAGTTTAATATGTCCATTAGCTCTATAACCCGGTCAGAAATAAATGATATAATCATGATTGATAAAATATTCTAAAATGAAATAGCCTTCAACATACTTCTTCCCTAACTGTACATACCTGATACGCCACAATACTGAATGATAGAATGATATGAATGATATATTATAAAGAGGCAGAATAGAAAAATATGTTGTGTGTGTATAATGAATAGTTTAATATGTCCTTTAGCTCTATAGGTCAGACTTAAATGAATTCTACAGTGGTACCGTGATAGTCGACTTTTTAAATACGTATGCAATATGTATGCTGTCTGTAGATTTCCCACCATCCCAGAAATACATTCTAACATACCTTTTTTTTTTTTTTTTTTAAAGTTCACTATGGTGGAGAACTCGTACCACCAACCTCTGACAAATATATATGCCTTTAATCAATAATTAAACCATTAATATTACCTACATACCGTTTAATAATTAAAATGTATGTAGAGTTATGGAAGAAGTATGTTGAAGGCTATGCTATTTTATAATCTTTTATCAATAATGATTGACAGCCTACCGTATTGCTGTGCCCCTGTATAACATTAGGCCTAGTGATGCCCACCGTCAAAAAAAAAACCTTACAGTGCTGCAAGTCACGACTTCTATAAAGGGAATGTGATGAAGGAATTGTGGGAAGGGAAACATTTTTTAAAATGTGTTGTTTTATTCAATTGTTGCTCCATGGCATACGTCCCCCAGCCCCTCCTTAATGGGCGAAGCCACACAGCTGACCCAATAGGTCTGCAAAATACCCTGTACGTCTGTCCGAACTCCTAGTCGTTTCCAAATACAGCGGTCAAAAAGAACTTGCCATTCACATTCATGAAAGCCCATGAAGCCTTGGCAGTCTTGAGAAACGGCCCTAGATACTGTAGGGAATGGTGCCGCCACGGCTGGGTGACCAAGGTGTCGCTGACAGTGCTGTACAAATACCAGCTGGATGACGCTTGGCAAGTAGCCAGGCTTGGCCTATTGTCAACCACATCCAGACGTATCTCCACCTCCTCCACGTGGGGGCGCCCCATCATTACATTGGTGTCAGAAGTGGGATTGCAGCGCTCGGCCAGATGGTAGGGGACACGTGGAGTGGGAGCTGGGCTCCCGAGGACGGAAGCCCTGTGGGAGGTGGGCAGTATTGTCAATGGTGCCGCGGGGCATGCTGGGTATGAAACCATTCGTGAACGAGGTGTCGCTGACAGCACTGTACAAATACCAGCTGGATAACGCTTGGCAGGTCGCCAGGCTTGGCCTCTTGTCGGCCGCATCCAGACATATTTCCCCCCTCCCCTGGGGGCGCCTAATCATTACAATACGCTCCGTCAAGCAGAGGCGCAACTTGTCACCAGGCAAGGCAGGCAGCTGCTTGGGCCCCCCACATCACTAAATTGTTTTTAAAAAAAGGTTGAGAATTTCCAAAACTCAGTCAAAAGGTTTTTTTTTTTTTTGTAAGTGAATTGACAATTACCTTACACTCAATTTATTCTGAAAAAAAATACTGTTCACAATTTGTTCATAATTTATTGAAATGGTGAAAAAAATATACTATTAAAAATGTAGGTGATTTATTTGAGTGACGAAAAAACAAATTTGGTCAACCTCTGTTTTGCGGCAGTGGGGTCCTTACAGAATTTCTCCTTCAGGCTCACTTGGGGGGCCAAACAGACCCTAGAATCGCCTCTGCCGTCAAGTCTCTGTTCCGTCGTAAGCGCCAACAAGCAGCCCAGATCTGCTCAATTACT
Organism: Bregmaceros cantori; assembly: GCA_900302395.1. Lineage (NCBI taxonomy): Eukaryota > Metazoa > Chordata > Actinopteri > Gadiformes > Bregmacerotidae > Bregmaceros > Bregmaceros cantori. The sequence goes on from OMKY01137098.1 coordinate 23,282, forward strand.
CCCTAGCACGGGTAGAACTCAAGTGTTTTAAAACATGTCGTAGCGTTATTTGTGTAACCATTCAAAAGGTAAATTAATACCCAATTGTAGTCGCTCGTCAACTGAGGTATTTCGTGCTCAGGTGTTCAACAGCCGTCATCCAATCGTTAATTAGATCATGCGAATAGGGCTGTTGCACATGACGCTGCGGCAGCGGCAGACATTTTGCTGGTATCATGTACTATGCAGTATACGTACAGTTAAGTGGTATTATTTCCGCTTCATGACCATTATATAGGGGCAAATAGAATGACATAGTTAGGCTGCCAACTGCTGCCGATTGATAGCATGTTTCCCTTTTTAACACATTTAAAGGGACAATGTTAAACAAATATTGCTCGCTGCCTGTTCGCCTGACCGCAGTGATACCAGCAAAATGTCTGCCGTTGCCAAGCCATGAGGTCACCATGCAACAGCCCTATTGAGCACAAGGGTGCTTTCAGACTGGAAGAAAGACGGGAATATTCAATTATATTTTAGAGATTGAGGATCGGTTCTTGGTTTGGAAGCAAATTGTTAGTGTACTTTTTATTTCATTTTTTCCTGCATCACATGACTCTTAAGTTGTGGCCATGCTGCCGCGTGGGTGTTACCGCCTTTGGGATACGTATGTCCAGCATCTGCATAGGGCTTGTGCGTGGTGACGTCCCGACATATACCTTACCACTTCACGTCCATTGTATTGGGGTAAATACAATGGACGTAATAATGGTATCAATCACTAGCATCTGGCAGCCTATTACCATGGATAAATGAATAATAGAAGACTTTCAAACTGACAATGTTATGCAAATATTGCTCTCTGCCTGTTTCAGATGACGCGATGCAACCCCCAAAATGTTGTGATCACCAAGCACAACCCCTATTACAGCCACTATTGAGCTTCTTCCTATTCCTTCCGCATTTTCAAAATGTAGAAAACAAACCCATCAAACACACGTTTTGGGTGGATTGCACATGGGTTACACCCACACGCTAGAACTCACTCTGTTCCTCCATTTCATTACTATATTGGCACGTTAGTCTGAGATCAGATCCCATGGCTGTCCCGAGCAGTTTAATGGAATGGGTTGCATGAACATCACACACAACATTTGGATGTGCAATGGCAAGTTCCTGCCATCCTTTTTTTTTTAAAATAATGCAGTGGCCGTGTGCTCTCATTGAATTGCCATGTTCAAAATTGTTGAAAACACTGTGCAGTGACTTACACCGGAAGTCCAGAAGCCACCGGAAATTCCTGCTGAACTGTATACTATGTGGCACAAGAAAATATATAAAATATCCACGCACAACATAACATGGAATTTGGGGGTCATATTTACCACAATAACTTCCATATTTTTTTGATCGGTCAATAGTTGAAACCAGAAGGGGTGCGACTGATTCTTTCAGTCTGAATGCTCAGGTTGTAGAACTCAGGTTATACAAAGGCGCACTGTTACACTTCCTATAACCTTTGTGCAAGATGGTGTTATATAGGGACTTCATGACATCAGTGAACAGATTCCATAGGAAAGGACAGTGTGATGCTGTCTCCAGTTATAATACCTCCATGTGTAATGACCTCTTGTTTCAAGCATTATTTCCATCCTGTGTGATTGGTGTTGGGTTGAGGGACGTGAGGCCACTGGCTATGAAGATGCACTACATGCGAGTATTGGAATTAACTCCAGTTTAGGGCTGTTAGCCCTACACAAAATTGGGCTAATGATTGTAAGAAGTACAACTGTACAACTATAATCAGGTGGTCGGTGCTAACTTGCTCCTGCTTCTCAAAACTGCTCATTCACTGAAAACCCAGCCAAAGATAAAACAGAGTGATGACTAATTCCTCGTGGCACCGATTGCACTTTTGGCCTCGATCATGAGACTGGTACATAGCCCTCGTCCACAGCCCACTAGCCAATCACATAGGAGTGAGTGACTAGAAACGGCACCAAACCTTAATCTTCATTAGTAAAATGGAGATACCTGGCACTGAAGCATGTCATATTGAAAAAAAAAAACGTTTTTTGGGATGATCAACTGATTTCAAAATTGCCTTGTTTGAAACAGGAGAAAAAAGTGTGTGATATGGGCGTGCTATGAGCGTGTCGGAAATACTGTCCATCCTGTGGCTGCCGACCACTGCTGTTCGGTCTGCTAAAGCACAAAAGATGGCCAATCTGTTGCCAGAGTCGTTAATTTAGAGAGTACAGTCAATGCGCTGTAGCACTGAACTATTATGTTTTGAAATAATAAAATAGGTGGACCTTCAAATGTGTAAATGTCTTGATAAATGTTTGGCACTCAAATTAAGGTTAATTGTAACACATCTGCCGACTCCATATTCTGAAATGTTTTTTGTGACATTTGGACACATTTTTTCTGAAATATAACATATCAAATACATAACCACATTGTGTTGTACTGCTGAGCCGTGTGTTACATCTGTCTCAAGATGGCATTCTAATTGGCATTAACTATGCTCTCGAAAAAACGTAAATTTCAGATAAAATAGTCACTTTTTCATCTTCAGCCTAGCAGAATATATACATTCAGTACGCTTCCTACAAGGCTTCATGGACACCATGAGTCTGCTGCATATGCTAAAAAAATACTGTGCTGCTTATATTCTGGTATTTACGGTAACATACTCTGGCTTCCAACACAGATTGCGCTGTGCACCTTACTCATCCCAGTGCAGTGGTGAGCCGTCTGTATATGGAGCGGCCGATATATACGGTAGCTCGTTAGTGCTGTACACACTAGTCCAGCAGTTTGCCTGCTGGCCATGCATACACAGGTAAAAAGTCCGTCTTCTGTACAAAATACATTCTAAAAAATATGGAATTCACACGCATACACACACACACACACACCAACATAGACCCTCACACATTTGAACCGACGGCCAACAAATATACAGAAATGGACCGAGTAGTTTACTTGAGTGCTAGTTTTCCCCAGCATGGGGGTGAGATACGAGTCCATCCTTGTGCGCTCACCAGTTGCACAAGTACCAGTGCGCACACACAACAAGAACACAATTATTAAAAAAAAAAGACACATGGCAGTAAAATATCCAGTAACTTAATGGTTCAAGTTTTTCTGTGTGTTGTGTGTATATATAGGACGAGTATGTGCATTGTGCACAGCCACTGATGTGTATCGGTGCTCGTTGTCAGACAAGGAACAAAACACGTTTGCGGTGCTGAGGTCATTTAACGAGATCCTTGAGGTCCATCACTTGTTTTTTTCACAGCACAATCCATCTCTCCGTCCATTCCACAGAGTTGATAGCCAGCTGTCATTTGTGATTTATGTACAGTAGAAATTTGTTGTCTGTTGTGAACAGTTCGGATCTTTCGTCAGACAGCACATCGAGAGAGAGAGCAGGGGTTACACACAAGTTTTGGTTTTCCAAGTCAGTTCGCTCATCTTTTTATGCACTTCCCAAGGCAAGTGCGCCCACACGCACACATACGTACATGTATACAGACGCACACAAACACATTTTCTGCAGAAGATGTGGATCCCTGTGTGTGTGTGTGTGTGTGCCTGTGTCGTTGGCATCCAAAGTGCACTAGTTTGGGATAGTTGGGGTGGGTTTCGCGCACATACACACTCACACAGACAGGTTGAGCACAGATTTTGAATGTCCAAGTGTTCTACAGTCACTTATATTATCATTCAGTCCCTGTGTCTCGTTCAAATACTGGATTCTCCTACTGCGTCTCTATCCTTGGTCCAACCACATAGCCCCAGGGTGGGCGTCAGACAAATGATGAGAAGCCGGTGAGTGCCCGCGCCGAGCCCGTGGTGGCGTTGGGGTTGGCGTGCGTGGTGGGTGTGTACGCTCCACCTGTGGGTGTGTAGGCTCCACCCACACTGTGCTGTGTCACCACCGTGGTGCGGTAGTACGGCTCGCCGTCCGCCATCACGGCGTCCTCGGTCGTCGGGGGAGGAGCTTTGGACTGGCGTTTCCAAGAGTGGTAATAGGACGGATCGCTCATGTAATGGTTGACAAAGGAGTGCTGCGGTTGTTCGTCTTCGTAGTCGCTGTCTGTCTGCTGGCGGGGGCACACACATTGCAGGCACATGCTCATTAAAACTTCATAAAAATCAATTATGATTATTTTTGTTGTTTCTTTATCTAAAGAGCAATTGCTGTTTTTTGGACTTTGGCCATTATCTTGATACTGGTAACCATCTTGAGAAGTTTGGTGAAGTGTTTGCATGTTCATTGGGACATTCATTCCAATCAGTAGAATTAGGGAGGCATACATTATAGAGTCTGTTAGGGTCTGGGTGGACAGCAAAAGACTTTTCTAAAGTAGCACAACATACAAAATGTCCAGATCCGACACAAAAAAGTGTTTCTCCAAAGCTCTTACATTTA
>OMKY01137128.1:1611-24862 GCA_900302395.1 Bregmaceros cantori
GTGACGACACGTCCATTATTAGCCTGGCGAGCCAGAACCAACACATCGTCCACGTCGCTAGACGCTTGCATTGGGTCTGAGAAAATCAGGGTATGGAAACAATCGACCACTCAGTGCGGACATGGGGGAGTTTGGTTGTCACGCCTCCACGCCTCTTGTCCCACCTACTGCGCTGTGACTGGATAACACAATTTCATTGACACATTTTTTTTTTTTTCACATTTTCCGACCCTGGTTTTACCAGACCCAATGCAAGCGTCTGGCGATGTTTGATGCGTGGACGATGCGTTGGTTCTGGCTCGCCAGGCTAATGCATTCCATTGAAGTGCTGAATTGGCCAAATTGGAACAGACCCAATGAATTAGGAAAAATTCCTTCAACGGAGGACGGGAGGGAACATGGCATAGCGTTGACTGTTGTGTGTGTTTGCGTTTTCCCTGAAGGCTTCATGACGTACGTGGTAGAGCCGCTGTTCTCCGAGTGGGCGCGTTTCTCCGACACCCGCCTCTCCCAGACCATGCTGGGTCATCTCACGCTCAACAAGGCCAGCTGGCGGGGCATGGAGTCGCCGTCCGTGTCGAGCGCTACCGAAGACGCCGTCTCAGCAGACACGGAGGAGGCAGCACTGACTTCTAGAGCGGAGGGCATGGCCACAGGAGTGGCGGACGTGACCTTGACCGGCATGACGGAGGACGCAGCCTTGCGCGACACGGACAGCGCGAGCATTGCTGTGGCGAGCGGCGCGGCAGACGATATACCTCAGGGAGGAGACGAGTCCTGACAGCCTGACGATCGCTGCATCCTTAACCTTTTTCTTTCCTCTGCATACGGCCCCCATGGCACACAGTCGTGCTGATGTGTCGAAACACGCAGAGGTTGCAGGAACGCGCACCATCAATCGCCCTCAAACCATGCCTACACTGGCAGGCAGCCTTCAATGGCGTCAATGGCCTTCAATGCAGAAACGGGCGTAATTAATTTTTCTGAAGCGCTAACGCTCTCTTCATAGGTCCCCTCCTTCGAAGGACTGCCTCACTCTTTTGCCTCAACCTGCCCCCCACCCCACCGCGGCCCATGCGACGCACCACATGGAGGTGTATCTGAGTCGCAGTACTGAATGTGTGTCATTAATATCACCGGCTACACCCTAAGGATTTATTCATATGCCTCACGTGATTGTTGGGAGTTGCCCTCCCTCTAGAATCAGAACCGCATGGATGTGTGGAGGTGCACAGAAATGACCCAAAAGGTATAAAAATATACACGCGCATGGAGTGGCCGCCTGTGTGCCGGCACATGTGTGCTAGAGAAGGAAGTCGAGCAAGAGAAATTAAGAGGGAGGTGATTTTCCGCGTCGCCTATGAATGATGGTGTGTTAGACCTCCCGCTTTTTGTTTTGTGTTCCTTTGTCCCTTCACGCCTGTCGGAAAAACAAAACCACTGATTTTATTTAAATTATTTAATTGTTGAAGCCTTTTTTTTTTCTCGTGTGTGATTGTGTAGAGCAATACCTCGATACCTCATTTGGCTCCTGCTGTGCGCTCCTGATCTATTTATTTGTCTTTTGGCATCACCACTGATGACTTTATCATTATTATTATTATTTTTTGTTTCAGCGCAATAGGTCGTACAGGAAGTGCTCGCCAAATGGAACCATGAATACCTTTTTTTTTTCTGCGTTGACAGTTTTTTTCCAAGTGCCATTCGCCACAAAGATCCGAAGAAAATAGTCTGAAGTGATGAGAGAGTAAACCTGACTGGAGAGTTGGTTGTGAATGCCATAACCCCTTTCCCGACTTCCCCACTACCCTCCGCCCTTGCCGGAAAGGCAGCGCCACTTTCTCTCACCAGCACATCAAGACAAAGACTATTGAAAACGAGGTTGGAATGATGTCACAATGCCTTGGTTGTCAAGAATGCAAGGCCATTCTGTTGGCATGGTCACTGGTATGGTGTGAGATGCCCAGGCATGCCCAGTCCTATTGCTGCCTCTAAAATTACTGTTAACTCATTCTGCCCCCTACAGGTCGAAGCTAAATTCTACGGGATTGGAGAATCTTTGCACCACAACTGTTTTTATTTTTTTCCAGCACAATTTTGTTTAACATTTGTTGTAATTGAGGCACAAGGGAACATGACTATCTTGTGAAAATGGCCATTAACGACAAAATATATCAATATTCTTTTCTTCCAAATCTGATGAATGAATCACAAATTCTGATCCCATATTTCATGGGGAATTGTGGAACGGTCTAGATGTCTTTTTTTGTACAAAAAGCCGTGAGTTTTTTTGGACAACTTGCACATGGACACATTGAACGTCATGTTGTCTCGCGTTGCTTGTGCCATAGGAGAAATAAGGCACGTGGCTTTCTGTACTCCTTGTGCAATGACGCAAACTGTCCACTAGTAAGTCTATCCCTTTATAAACAGTTGGTCACCAATGCATTCCCGTTCTGATGAGTCGTCGCCAGAGATGGCAAAAGTAGTCGCATTTCTCTTAAGTAAAAGTAAAATACATTTGTAAAAAAAAAAAAAAAGACTTGAGTAGGACTACAAAGTATTTATCCCAAATATCTACTCAAGTAAAGTCAAAAGTACAGGCTGATAAATGTACTCAAAAGTATTTTTGAAAGTATAAAAAAACTTACAAAAATAAAAACCTAAATTTGCGTCAACACATTTGTTAAATGAAAACAACTCTGCTACTGTACTCCGTGCATTACAGAGTACCACCCCATACTGGCTCATTCACGCTATACATGTAGTCCTACCATGTCGTTGCAGAAAAAACTGAGTAGAAGTACAGATACTTAAGTAGAATTTAAGTACACTAAAGTATTTGTACTTTGTTACTTGCCATCTCTGGTCTTCGTTAACATTGCAATGAATGATTAGCCGTTGTCGATTACGTGCCAATTATTGGAATGATTACTCATCTGTTTTTTTCTTCTCCCTTAGAGAACATGAATCTTGTAAACTTGAAATATGGTTCATTACGGTTCGTCTTAACCAGGAAATGTATAACACATGTACAAGCAGGGTGGGGATGGGGTTACTTTTGGATTACTTTTCGGAATTGTTTGATTTCTACCAAATAATTTGTTATTTACTGAAGGTGTTCAACTTGGTTAAATAAATTTAAGAACACATTCAATCATTTGCTGTCTAATTTCATCAAGACTATTTTTAAATAATCCAAAAGTGATCTATTTGAGGATTATACACACAGCCTACAACTAGCCTGGCGAGCCAGAACCAATGCATCGTCTACGCATTGCACATTGCTAGACGCTTGCATTGGGTCTGGTAAAATCAGGCTTGCTGTCGGTACGAAATCTATCGACCAATCAATGGGGACGTGGGGAGAGTTTGTACGGGCCACTAGACGTGGGCGGAGATTGGCTGTCACGCCTCTGCGCCGCTTGTCCCACCTACTGTGCTGTGACTGGATCGATTTGATTGACACTTTTTTTTTTTACGTTTTCCGACCCTGGTTTTATCAGACCCAATGCAAGCGTCTAGCGATGCGTGGACGATGCGTTGTTCCTGGCTCGCCGGGCTAGCCTGCAATTAATAGGTTTACCTGAACTAATCGTATGAAATTTAAATCCACTTGGGAACTGGACTGCATTATATGTTCATTTCCACGTGGTTGATTTCATCCCAACGCTGTGGCCTGTCATTGTTTGCATGGCTATGCCGACAACAGCTCCTGTAGAAGTAAAAACGACACCAAAAATTCACGCTGAAATGGGTGTCCTGATCTTATCCGAGTTGATACTTGCCGCTCTCGGGAGCAGGTCCTTTCGTCACAAAAGTCAGGATTTGGGATTTCTTGAAAGAGGTTAAGGATGGGCTTTTATTAGGGGGTAGATTTAGGTTTAGGGTAATCCCGCTGTGACTAAGCGACTTTTGTACTAAACAACCCGTATCCCTTAACCCCTGTGTGCGTGAAGCTGGGATAACAAAGTACTGCCGTGTGCCAGAGTGAATGCACTCACGGAGGCAAGATGGGTATGTATCAACTTGGCTAACATCAGGGAAGAACATATTTCAGTATGGCTTTTTGGTGGAATTTTCCTTCAACAACCATTCATATTCCATCTTGGTCCTACATGTTAATATACACGTTTCATCCACATTTTCAAACAACTTTTCAACTATACTCCATTATGGCCGCTAACTGATGCTAACGGTTGAGTTAAATATCGTAATCGCAGCTTTTCACAACCTCGCTGATCATCATTTCAAAACGGGAGTCAATGTATAAAATGCCCCGATTTCACAAAATCGGGGTGTGCAAGAGGCTTACTTTTTTTTTTTCTCCTAAGCTAGTGGGTTCTTTTGGAGTATGGAGTATGAGAAGAGCATTTTTTAAAAGAATGTTGCTGTTGTTGCAAAATGGGAGAGCCGGTGTTTGGGTTTAGTGACTTGCGTCCAACTAATGCCCAACAACTCTGCTCAATGCTTTTCCATGGGGGTTGAAAATGAACTCTCGTCCTGTTTTCTGGAATTAGAAAGGCACATTTGATATTCAACGTGGGTGCACGTTGCTGCTATTCCGAACACCCTCTCGCTCGGGAACATTGAATACCACCCTCTTAATTGTTGATATTCTAACATGCGGCATTCTTGAATTGTAGGCCGTTTGAGGAAAAAAAAAGTCTGTATTTTTGCGTGCCGTTTTGTGTTGCGGTGCGTGGAACCGGCTCAACGCACAGGGGCTCGGACGTTTGTGTGCAAGTGTTGTGTCGGAAACAATATTTTTTCAAGACCATCGGCTTATTAGGGAAATCCGTGGTGACCATTAGACCTTGGTGCTTTGTCAAAGCAGTGGATGCTTCATTGCTTGATCCGACTGTTAGTTGATCTTTTTCTAGCTGCTGCGATCACAGCTTCCCAACCCACTGGTTTGGGTTCTCTGTGTGCAATTGTTGTTGCCCCACTAATGTTTGATCACCTATTATTGATCTTTATTTTTTACTTGGGCTCTTTTGAGAGCTACGTCTGCAATTTCATTTTGGATTAATGCTTGTACATAGCCATACAATTTACTCGTTTTGGAATCTTTGAACGTTTTCCCTTTCTCTTTTTAATGGAATAAAAACTGATGCATTTACGTACACATTTTCTATAGTAAATGCTGCAAATCAGATATTCTACTGTTTGCCTCTTGGCTCAAAATATAGGAAATAAAAAGGTAAACATCAGATCAAACGACTCTTCCCATCGGACCACAAGCTGCGTGACGCCAGTGCTACATGTTAGCAGAGGCTCTCAATTCTTGTTCCGGAAAGTAAAAATCCTGCCATGGTTTTTGTTTTATCTGTGCACTGCTAATGGGTTTACAACTAATTACTGTGAGAAGGACTCTCGTAGAAAAATGTACTCCAAAAATAAAAAAGTACACAAATTGTAACTGAGTAAATGTAAAGAGTTACTGCCCATCTCTGCTTTTGAGACATGGCACAGGTCTTCTGTCAGCCTGGGCACGGTGCACACGAAGAACCAAAACTTGGCTGGACTTTTTTCTTCTTCATAAAATAAGAATTTGCCCACTGTGCTTCAAGTCGGGGCTTGAAAACGTTCCAATGGTTCAAGTAGGCCTATGTTTACCGTTTTCGTTCTTGGAACCGTTCCGGCACCAAAATATCAGTCCTGAACCGGTTTGGGAGGCAAAGATTTTGTTCGTTCTTAAAGTTCCTTATTTTGTGCAATGTTAAGATTAGATATAGTTTATACAGAATATATTTGGTGGACTTTCAAACTTCAGCGCAACTGTATTAACGTGAAACCGGGGTTGAAACACAGCCCCAGATGCATGGGGCTTGATGACTGACAGTGAAAGTGGACGGAAATGGTTTACCAGACATAGGATATGTTAAAATATATAGAGAACACAAAATAAAATATTTGTAACCGGTTTTGTGGATTTCATAATGTTTGAAGAAGAAATCTTTTTTTCGTTTCCGTTTCCGCTCCTTGTAAAATTCCGTAAACATTTTAGTTCGTTTTTTATTCTCGTTTTCGTTCCTTGAACCAGTTCGGAGCCCTGCTTCAAAGGAGCAAAAAGCAAGCATCCACTACTGTTCCTTTAGTGCGTTGTCACTCCTGTCCCCCAGACGCCTTTCTAACTATGCACAATCTATGCTAAGTGACCAAACGACACCCAACTCTCCTTTTCAACTTGTATTCCTAATCCAATCTGAATGCACTGTCTGTTAATGTAATGTTTTTTTTTCCCTTCTACGTTTTTCTTCTTGTCTTTGTTGGAAGGGACTGGGGTGGGTGGGGAGGTGGTTGAGGAACAATTTGTTTTGTTGTATATATATTTGTTCATCTTCTTTTTGTTGTTGGTACGAACGACAAATGTTGTATTATGTTTGGAACATTCCATTGATTTTCTTGTTTGATCAAATGGTGTTCCATTTCATTCTCGGCAGATACATTTCCAGACAACACAATGTGTATAATTTTGGTGACCCTTTTTTTTTTTTGCAATATTGGATGTGTGCATATTCGCCAAAACACTGGCAATATTATTGCAGCCATTACATAAGGGCCACGACTATGCATAATTGGCATTATTTTCAATGTAGTTGGGACTGAACTATAGGAATCTTAATTTTTTTTGGTTTGTTTTTCTGTGCCTGTGCACGCGTCATTCAATCCTCTCAACTCCACGAACCTGCCATGTGCACCAGAAAAATGCCACAGAATTTGAAAATGATGAAATTAACATTTTTCAATAAAAAAAAGATTGGAACTAGAATTGTATGGGTCACAGACAACCTCACTAAAATTGCACCTGCTATGCCATAGGATTTCCTAAATTAGGGTTAGGATATGTTCTCAGGGATGAGTGATCCTAATTCCAGAAAGTAATGGCTTGCCTTGCCTTGTTTTTTTCCATTATGAAAAAGTACCTCGTACTAGGGCTGTACGATTTTGCTAAAAAATAAAATCCAGATTTTGTCTTTGAAATCCCGATATTCGATTTGTTTTGGAATTATTGGGGAAAAAATGGCAAAATATATCGAAACTAGAAGATTCATATTTCAAACTTTGCAAATGGTGTCCACTTTTGGAATTAGAGGCAGCTCAATATTTGGCTTAGGATTAATACAATTATCAAGTTATAGCATTTTATTCACCCATATAACTTAAAGTGACCAGTAAAATCATTATGTTAAAAAGGAAATCCAATTTGACGATTCCACTTTTTCCAAAATCCTCTGAACAAAATAATCAGATTTCAAATGTATTTTTTTGCACAGCCCTACCTCGTACCAACTTTCTTTAGGAACCACCTCAGTCAAGGGAAAAAGCTCCACTAGGAAAAAGCTGGTACCCTGAGGGTTTACTGCAGAGGCTAACTGTGGCCGGCAGGCCACATTTTAATCCTGCCCACCGATCTTGTTCAAATGATTTGGTTGATTCAATATGAGTTTGTTAGTTGACGTTTTAATGAGTTCTGTTTATCAATCAAAACAACAAATAATCAATACCAGTAGTTATTTCCTCAACTAGGCTGAAATCGATATTGATTGAAAATCTCAATCTCCTCTTTCTTCTTTCTTCTCTCTTCTTTCCAGCCCTCCGTTAAAGGAGTCCTTTAAACAATCCCAATTACTGTGCTTAACTGCTTGAAAGGTAGTTAGGTAAACAGCTGCTATATTTCTTGAATCAAAATCACTTTTGAGGCAGCTTCGGCTGCGATTTTGGCGCTATATAAAAATCTCTTGAGTTGAGTTTCATTCTCTTGCTCAGGACAATCGGTTTATGATTTGTTGAGTATTTTTAATGTTTTCAGTGTTGAAAGAGATTTTGTTAAGTTTGCATCCTTCAATTATGTCTTTGCCCAAATGCTCCAGGCTCAGGCCCTCTGTCAAATTTTAAAAACAATTGTGGCCCGGTTCTGCTCACCCACGTGTGCGACCTTATAATGGAAAATGACACTCAGAAATGCACTTGGGACCAGAGGCGAGTTGAGTCAAGCTGAGCCAATACCATTTAATGGAAATTCGACCCACAGGTCATGTGTTGGTTTTAGCTTTGCACAGCAGACGGGTGTTGGCACTATTTTTTTTCTACCCGCAAAGGCGGACCAAAGTTTTGTACAACAAAACAACACATTTTACGACCTTTCTCAGCCCGTCAATTGAAATTGGACCAAGAAAAATGAAATGGTCATTTTTCAATTCCTCTTTTATGTGACTGGTGCTAAAATGTGTCGATTTTGTACCAAACAATGCTTCACAAAACGCCACATTACAAAAGTCAGAGGACATTCGAGAATGGAGGCAACTCAAAATGGGCGTGTCTTCACCGGCATGTTTTTAGCCTCTTTTGTGATCAGTGTTAAAACAAACACATTGCTTGTGTTCATTCGTAAAAAGACTTGTTTTTAAGAATAAACACAATCATGTACCAACATTTGTTAGGTCGTCCGAAAACAATCCTGTACTATCGCCTAAGATGAGCTGGAAAACGGCCTAAATAAACTTGCACAAAATACAATGGATAAGTAGTGCTTGAGACAAGGCAGGGGCAGTCTGTCTGTGTCCCAAATGTGTCTGTGTTGGAGCCAGCTGTAGGTGATTGAGCCTGTGCTGGCAGTTCAGACAAGTATCTGAACTGCCACGTTTTAAAACAATAACCAATTTATTAGTGATCCTATTGTCAATTTGGGGTGCACATGTAAGCCCAAAATGTGGCATGACCTTACTTTCTGGAAGCAAATTGCCCACTTCTGCAGACCAGTTTCTAGCTGCCGAATCTAGACACTGTCGTAATTGGGTTCGGTGTTGTTTTTCTTTTGGAATGTGATAGTCAGACAGGGGGATTTGGTAATTGTGTTAACACTACTGATTACTTACTATTCCTCTTAAGTAACAGATTCCTGGCTACGTCATTTTAAAAATACCACATTTTCCACACTATAAGTGAGTGGTTTATTTTCTAACGTTTTTTCAACACCAGACGCAGGTGAGGGACTGAGAGAGAAATGTAATGAACGTCCCAGAATTGTATCACAGCCCCAACCTTGTAAAAACAAGTTGGCTGGGGCCGGCCATTATGAAAAAAGGTGAATTGTAAAAATAGTGCTTTTTGGGCAGTAACTGCAGAAAATCATTGAGTTTCGTAAGCACAATCACAATTAATATATAAGGCACACCAGATTATTAGCCTCACAATTGAGGATATAGAAAGGCTATATTGACAATGTTCATACTGTCAAGTCCAATATATTGAACTATGCATTCTTTGACAGGTTTTTTTTTTTTTTTTAGTTTCGACCGCTGGTGCTGTGGTGCTCTTCATGAGTGGCGTCCTGTTGGCTTTGGGACGCTTGTGGGTGTGGTCTGCCCGCTTTTTTATGGACTGCAAACCGAAATCCATAACCACGCCCCGGGCAACTGTCACTTCCGCATATGATGCAGACGTGACGCCAAAGAGTCGACCGCGGGAATTTTCCGTCTCCGAACTTGCATTGTAACATCTAATCCTAACCTTTAACCGTAACACTAATTAAAAAAGTGCAATTGCGGCATTAAAAAAAGACGCAAAGAAGTGGGCGCTACTCTGAATCGAACTTGGGATGATGCTTTTAAACAAGCTTTTTACTACTGTAATATAGTGGCTGATGCTCAATTCGGTAGCAGACAACGTTAAGTTGCTGTCCACGCTGTGTCCTTTGGCGATGGGCGGGGCGTGACGTGTCAATGGGCTGGGCATGTGACACGTCATAGCGAAGCTCGGTTGCTTCGGGGCCGTGGTTATGGATTTTGTTTTGCAAACCGTAAAAACGCCAACAGGACGGCAACATGCTGCAGAACCTGCAGTCGAAACTGTCGGTATTTTAAAAAAAAAATGTATACATCTTTTTCTAATGACAGGTTCAAGTAATTCAAGGCTTTCAAGTGTACCTTTTTATAATGTGGAAAATACCGTGACTTGGTTGCTGACATCACTGTTCGTAATGTTATTTATTCGGAATAACAACGTTCACCTTTTTCAACTTTTTCTTTGTTCTTATACAAAGTGACGCAATGTCAGGTTGGTGTCGGGATGATGAAAAAGGTGCTTTTAATTTTGTTTCTTCCTTTAGCCGAGTTTGTATTTTTGCTGTTGGAGCCCCTAGTGGAGCGCCCCTAGTGGAGAGTTCCTAGTGGAGTGCCACTGGTGGCCACTTGCTGTTAAGTGCTGTAAGACTGTTGATGAAAACTGTTTACACTTTGTTGCGACAGCCATCTTTTTTGGGAGTGTTGTTTGTTGTCGAGCCAGACTTTTTGTAAAGGCCTTGCCGTATGGATTCTTTTGATACAAGCTTGTTGCAGTTTCCATTTGACTAATAAAAAATTAAATAAAAAAATTGTGTTGCCATAGTTCTATGAAAGACATTAATATTTTAGTTGGACCCTTTTTTAAAAACGCTTGGAGATGCAATGAAAATGAATGAATACTAAACCAAAGATTATCCAACCGATACTTTGACATGTTTGAAACCAATACAAAGTGCGCTAGCTGAAGCGGAGAACAAGATTAAGTGATAATACAGCATACACAATCAGGGTTGAAAACAAAATTATTCTTCATGAAGGCCTATGTTTAACGTTTTCGTTCTCTGAACCATTCCGTCCCAGATGCATGGGGCTTGATGACTGACAGTGAAAGTTGGATGGATGCAGAACCGGAAATAGTCTCCCAGACATAGGGTATGTTGAAATATTTAGAGAACGAGGAAATTTTTTTTAACCGGTTTTCTGGCTTTTATAATGTTCAGTTTCTGTTCCAGAACAGTTGAAGAAATATTTTTTCTTTTGTTTCCACTCCTGGTAAAATTCCGCAAAATACTGTCCGTTTCCCGTTCTCGTTCATTGCCCTGGTTAACACAAATGGGCGGACACGGCCCATGCAAAACCATTACATTCCCTACGCTCCGTTTCGGGAATATAATGACGAGGAATTGCAAGTGAACAGCACGTTTTACTATTGAATAGCGGGAATCTGCTCAGCATCCACACAATATATTAGCACTGCAGCTTGAAAATGTTTGTAAGAGAATCCTAGAGCAACCAGCAAGGGCCAATCACGCCACTCAACCCTGGCTCACAAAGAGTCTGGAGACCTGAGACTGTAATTACTAGAAATGAATGTCTAATAATGAATGTGTGAGTCAGATTGTTACTTTACTTAAATTTTAGTATAATTCCAAGCAACACATTAATGACACTGGATGTGTCCGGAATCACAATATATGGGGCGCACGCCATTTTGGGTGTTCGAATTCTCCATCTATATAGATGAGTTCGGGGAGTACTTCCGGTGTAATTTAGCTCGCTGTGTTTTTGGCAATTTTTCAACATGTATATTTGGTGGGAACACACACCTACAGGGTTATTTAAAACAGATGGTGGTAACTTGTGGTGTGCTATTCAACACCCAAATGCTTTCGTGCGGATCTCTGACCCACACACATGATTTAATAATCAGTGCAACTCATTCCATTGTCTTATTCCTTTTGGAAGAACTAGTAGAAGCAGCCAGCCTATTGGTCCAGAAGAACATGTGACTACTAGGTGAGTAACCTTAAGTCAGGTTTTGACTGTATTTCAGCGACATCTAGTGGTCAGATTTTGATTTGGTGAGCATTTTGTGTTTTTTTTGTGAGCCATCGCGGTCCACTACGACGAGATTAAATGGAACTCATACAGACACCGGAAGTGTGTTTCATCCCGACGGGACAAAATGCCAGCCCCCTGTATTTTGCGGGTAAACTCGTCTATAGTGCACTCAAAATATGATGCACTGCAAAAGTAGTGAGTGTCAGATGTACTATATACAGAGCAATATAATCCATTGTGGTGACCCCACATTAATAGTTTTATCAAGCTTTATACAGGACTTGTCATGTGTGGTAGGCTCATGCAATATGCCACATGTGAGGTCACATGGGGCTGGCTGGTGGCCGTCATTGTGGCATCACCTCCCCATATAAGCACTGTCTATATAAGCACCAACCTCCAAAGTGGTGGCCCTCGACTGACCACAGCCACGTGCCTCAGCCAGCGGCCGCCAGCCGGAGCGTCGCAGCATCTCTACTACGGAGTTACACCATCTCTACGTGGAGCCTGGAGCAGCGTCCCCGTTGCTAGGAGCAGCGGGAGGAAATTCACCTCCGCTCCAGAAAAGGGCCAACAACAACCGTGTTGGCGCCACAACTGACCCACGCATCTCGGCCGCCGGAGAGCGGACCACAGCGCGTGCCAAAACCACCTATTCAAGGGGACCTCGCGCCGCGAGCCTCCCCTGTTAGGCACAGCGGGGTGGACGACACCCCCCAGCAAGGCGATGTGAGTCTGATTATTTTTTTTCATCAGGGGGTGATTGGAAATTCGCCTCGGTTCCCGACACGGCCACACACACGTGTGTTGGCACCGTGAACATTTCCTGTTGTTACTGCTCAGCGCTGACGTGCATTACGCGTGTACCCAAGATGGATCGGGCACCGCTCATGACTGGCGGTGTGTTGTATGCGGCCACGACCGCTTTATGCGCTTCCCACTCCATTGCCACGCTGCCATGCGTCAGAGAGCGAGGACGAGGACAACCGTCATTTCGCGTGTCAAAACGCGGCCCTGAACTGTGGTAGCTGAAGGAGTTCGCACCCTACCGACCGGTCAGCCCAGTGTGGGCAATTGCGCCCCACAGGACGGACGCACGGCGTACCGACGCCACCTACGTAGGCAGTCGGCATAGCCACTGCGTGTAGGAGTGTGTGAGAATTCTGGGGGACCCGAGCGCTTCGCCGCAGAGTGGGTTATAATTCTCACTTTCCACGTGTATCAGGTTTCCACACAGAAACTGTATGGTGTAGAGACATTTCCACTATCTTGCCTGCATCACTCAGAGACTGAAACAATACTTGGAATGATATATTGTACATTCTGATGTTTGACATGTTATATTTCCATGATGTCATTGTAGTCCTGTATTTATGCTAAAGGAAAGTGTGTGGTGACCCCACATTAATAGATTTATCGAGCTTTATACAGGACTTGTCACGTGTGGTAGGCTGATGCAATATGCCACATGTGAGGCTACATGTGAGGTCACATGGGGCCGTCGTTGTGACATCACCACCCTGGGAGGTTCTGTTTTTGTCTATATAAGCAGTGAGCCTACTCACTGACCGGTCCTGTGGCTGAGCAGCTTGGAGGTTTCCCGTCGTCCCTTCTTCCCCCATCTCTCGGCGGACTTACCGAACTCCAAACCATAATGCATTGCGAGAAATTTTAATGACTTAAACTTTATAACTATTTTCCGTGCCATTTTTTTTTAAAGGTACATACTTTTGACTTTTTCTGATGAATGTTGAATTTTATAATTAAATTTTTTATAATCATATTTTATAACAATTTTGACGGCGTCGACTCTAGTGTTCGAAATCTCGGCCGTTGCTGTTGAGTGCACTATATGGGGGTAGAGAGTTGGGGATAGGGAACAGTTTTGGATACAACCAATATCTCAGTTTACAATCTCACATTTTGGGCTCACCATTTAAGAACATTACTTGTTTATATTCCCTGGGTTTATTATCCCCTAGGCACGTGTTAGAACTCGAGTTCCTGTGCAAAATTATCTACAGTACTATGTGGGGATTCTATACAAAAAAATATTTGCAATAGTTCAGCAAAAAAACATACGCAGCCATGAGCATGATCACAGCCAAAAGGCTACTCAAATAAAAAAAAAAACACGGCGGCGTAATGACCGAGTGGTAAATGACTAGGACAAATTAGTGAAATGTTAGAATTCACTCTATTTTGATTATACTATATTTTTTAATTATTTTAATTTTGAAAAATGGCATGAAACGCTTCGATTCAAACGTCTGTTGTGGTCGACCATAGACGGTACGTGGTCGACGCACTGTCGCCCCCGTCTGGCAGAATATGTGATCGACGCAGGTTTTTTTTTTAGGGTTAATATTTTGATGAATAAACAGCATAAAAATAAAAGGAAATTTTACTTTTCACTTAAACTTGACTAGTTTAATGATGAATATTGTAATGATGACTAACATCTTACTGAGAGAACTGGCTTAACCAAAATATTTGAGACTTGTGTATTGAAGTAAATTGTGCAATTGTGTGGATTGTACTTAAGCACAATACAGGGGCGCAGAAAGTGCCGTGCTCCGGGTGCTCCAGCACCCCCCTCTAGTGGACAACAGACGCAACGCACGTTGTATTTTTTTCCCCCTAGCTAGCTTATTCAAATTCAGTCTGAAAAAATGCACGTTTTAAGAATACATGCGAGTGTCGCATTAAATATCAGCTCATTGCCTTGTTGATAAATAAACTTGGCAGCCATTTCTCAATTTGTTCAGTGTCGTCAGGTTTTGGTGCCGCTTCTATAAGCACTATCTGGTATGAAAGTGTTGTGTCGTGCTTGTTGAATAGATGATGTGTTATAATAAACGTATTAAATTTAACAACACATCAATGATTGATCAATTAAAGAGACATAGTCGAGGCAGTAGCATAACATACATCAATCGAGAAAATCTTATTTTGGCTTTTTGGGCTGAATTTGGTGACGTCATACGATTATATACAGCATGCCCACTTCATGACTTTCTGCGCCCCTCGCACAAAACTCAATTAAATTAACTAGCAACTGTACTGAGATTTAGGCACTGCCTATTCAATTGTGAATTAGTAATACCAATAAAGGAGATGCTAACCAGAGATGGGCAGTATCACATTACATTTACTCAATTACAATTTGTGTACTTTTAAACTTTGAGTAATTTTACTACTACTTTTACTCGAGTAAATTTGAGGTAAAACATTTTTTTTACCGAGACGTCAGCAATTTGCTACTCATTACATTATCTCGGCCCTTAGCGTCATATCTCTCTAGGATTCTTGTCTTTTTTTTTTTTACTTGGTACTTTCTAAGTAAAAAAAAAGTAAAACAAGTCTGAGAGTGACTCAGTACTTTCGCTACTCAAGTATTTTTTATTGGAGTATTTTTTTACTTTTACTTGAGTAGCTATTTGGACGACTAAATTTTACTTGAGTAATATTTTGCTGAGGTAACAATACTTTTACTTAAGTAACTGCCCATAACTGATGCTAACCTACACAGACATCGTCTCCAGCCAGCTGGCTGTTCCTGGATGTATCCACCACCCTGGTCTAGGCTGCACATTTCATTAAACTATAAGGCAGGGAAATATTAATATAATGTGAATATACTTTTACACAGTACAACTTCCACCACAAGAACTGGGTACTTATCGAGGTTGTTATTCACAAAATACAAGATAATTACACAATTCCAAGACAGTCAAGACTACACAGCCTGGTGGTAGCTGGACAATATTTTGTAATTAATTACCAGGGAATATAATACTAAGTATATAGTATTTTTAATATATGTTCATAGGAATTACTATGTATTTACATGTTAGTCTCACTGTAAAAGGAAGTGTTAAATTGTGTTATTCCTGGGTGGTTGAATAATAAAAAAAAGAAAGTAAACAAGTTTTAAGAGATGTCTTTATGTCAGTCTTGTACAATCAAAAGTACATGTCAGTTTGCAGTGGTCCACTTTTAAACATAGGAATAACGCGTGGATTCCCTCATTTCGAAACAAGTGAAATATTATAAATTAAGACTAAAGATTTGCTTATTGACTAAAGCTAGAAGTTCTTCCAGCAGCGTGAAGGTAGCAAGTTCACACGTAAGCTTTGGTCCAGATACAACAGTTTCAAATGCTCTAGTTTGGACTATTAACCCTGGCGATAAACAGGCAGGTCTGTTTTGGGGAGTAACAAAACGGATTATAAAAGACAAACGTTAACCTGGCATGTTACCTATTGGGCGACAGTCAGTTTAATGCCACATTTAGCACAAAAAAAACCCCAACAACAACCACCTAGATATGATTAGCTAGCGATGGGCCATGGAATGATGGAACTCCAACCCAACGTTAATTGGAATCGTTCAGAAGAGCAACATACTTTTGGGTCTTTTGTAGCCTGGCGAGCCAGTACCAACGCATAGTCCACGCATCGCACATCGCTAGATGCTTGCAATGGGTCTGGTAAAAACAGGGTCGGAAAACGGAAAAAAAAAAAAAAGAAGAAAAAGTCAATAAAATTGTGTTATCCAGTCACAGCAACGTAAGTGGCGTGGAGGCGAGACAACCGAACTCCACCCACGTCTTGCGTAGCCCGTACAAACTCTCTCCACGTCGTGTAGCCTGTACAAACTCCCCCTCGCCGATTGGTTGATTTCGTACAGACGGAGAGCCTGATTTTCCCAATGCAAGCGTCTATGTGTGCGATGTGTGACGCGTTGGTTCTGGCTCGTCACGCTAGGTCTCTGGGATCAGGTTACAGAGTACAATTCATCAACAGATCACTAAGGGATACATTAAAAAAAAAAAAAAAAAAGGTAACACTGGCAGTTTGTGAGTGTGCCAACGGGCAGACTCTCGGGGGTGTCTCGCTTCAACAATGGCCAATCCCTATACAGTCTTCATATGCGATGCTCGCCTTAAAAAAAAAAAAAATGTGATGAAATGACATTGCACGTTTTAGTGTTTTATTACACATTTAGTCAGCAATTTAAACATAAAAAGTAATGTTTATACATTTAGATTTTCCTTATGAATCGCCTCAGTTCCCCATATTGTCCGACCTGATATTCACTTTTAAAAATAATAATTTGACCGACCTTTACAGACTCTGGCATGACACAAAATGCAAAAGAACAAATGTGGGTTGGATCGGCAGACATGAGCCTTGACCAACTTTCCCAGACGGAGAAGGCATTTAACGCTCACTTCGATGCCATTGGGTGGACATTGAAAATTAAAAAAAAATCAAAAAAAAAAAAAAAAAAAAATTCACTGGCCGGAGGAAAAATTAATAGTAGTTTGCTGCACGGTTTTGACCCAAATTAAAAATTGTTTTCCACCATTGCTATATATATATATTGCGGTTTCATAGTTGGTTTGCTATGTCCCATTACGGAGTGGGTAGCTACCTAAGACTGTATATATAAAAATAACACCGCATTCTTTCTGATGTTCGTGCCAACACAGCGCTTTATTAGTAAAACTGAGCATGTTTCATATGCGTTTTTAGACCACCACACAATTTCCATTTAATGTCTATATGACACATGGCTGTGTCCGAATTGCTCCCTATCACCCATATAGTGCACTATATGGGGCATCACGCCATTTTGTAGGGGTGTCGGAATTCTGCATGTACCCTACATAGTGCACTGAAAGTGTCCCACAAAGCACCGCAAAAAGTAGTGAGCATCGGATGTACCGTTGATGGAGCAATATAACCCATAATGCATTGCGAGACGTTTTAAAAATGACCTAAACTAAAAAAAAAAAGGCGAGACGGTTGTATCGATAAAAAAAAAAAAGATAGATATTATTTACACCCCTACGATTGACCATGGCAAATAGTTATAAATGCAAGTACTTTTCACTTTTTGTGATGATTGAATTTTATGACATTTTAAAATAATTTAACAGCGCTGACTCGAGTGTCCGAAACTACTTACTGTTAAGTGCACTATAAGCGAAGGCACTATGTGGGGGGTAGGGAGTAGGGAATGATTTCAGACACAGCCATCGTTATCACTAACGAGTTGAATGAACTAGTTGGATGAACTAGCAAGACCCTTATTTTATTTCCACAAATAAGGCCCAAATTGTTAAAAACCTTTACTATTTATTCAACAGTTGATACATTTGATGGACCATCCTCTCAATTGCCAACAGCTTTCACACAAAAGACAAACAAGCCAAGACAGCAAAATATAAATCAAAAGTATATATTACAACGTATATTCAATACCGATTCAAGATTCCGATTCAATTCAAGTCTTAAGCGGTACATACAAACTAATATTTATTAACTTAAATGATAAATTAAAAAACGGCTGTGGAGGTGTTACACAATAACACTTAACGCCGTCGTAGGAACCCACACTGGCAAGTCACGGACACTAGACGACATGGTGTGTGCCATTATTACAACAACAAAAAACAAATATAATCAACATTGACTGCTGGTAAAATGAATCAACCGTCCGTGCTTGTCGAGTGAGATGTTTTTTCTTGAAGCGCATAAGACAGACAAGCCTTGAAGGCGTTATGTCTCACCGCACAGCACAACAACACACAACATCATCACGACGTCAAGACAAAACCATGCCGCACTCGGCAGCACATAAATTAAACAAAGTGCAAAGAAATATAAAGTTGACTATGGGTTCTCTCGCTCCAGGGCTTGTTGTTGGCCAAACGCAGTCTCTGGGACGTTGGCGTTTCTTGTTGAAAGAACCGCAAGCGATCGGGTGCACCAAAAGATAGGGCTGGGTGATGAGCACTCCCGATAGGGCTGTGACAAACAATTAGGGCTGCAACGATTAGCCGATTAATTGATGACTAATCATTTATGAAAAACTACTAATGCAATAATCGATTTAAAAAAATGTATCTATAGAAAAATATAACCGTTTAGTCGATTAATTGTTTCAATAATCGGCCAACTAATAACTGAATCGACTATTAAAATAATCGGCCTACAAACAATTATTCATTATCGAGTCGACCAAAATGTTTTTTTTCCCCGCAAGACAAATATCCCAAAATATCTGCATAGAGGCTCAACAACTTTACAAAAAGATGAATCTTTTCAACGTAAAGGAATTCAATAATTGATGTACTCCAACAACGTTCTTAAATTTTATGACATTGATTAGTTGTTGCACCCCTTGTTCCAACTATTGTCCCCCATATGATTTTACATTGTCTTTGTGGCAATGTCTTATAGATTAAAATGCAGATGCGTTAATGAAGAAAGCAACAGCTGAATATCACATTGTGGTCATTCTAACAAGAGTGCAGAACTCGCCAGATCCCCATTTCAAAAACGAATATTTGATGCACCCGACCAACCACTATAGAACTCCATTCTCATCCTTACTGGCTTGTCTGTTCATGTTGCACCGGAGAGACACCTAGCGGCTGTTCTTTGCAACACCAATCTTGCTTCTAGGTCTTTCTCTTGCCGGTGGGTTTCAGCAGGTGCTGTCCGAACTGTTGGAACAAGTAGCAAGAATCAGCACCATGGAATGGTATGAATTTAACATCTTGGCGCGGTTGCACGCCTGGAAAACCAAGCAACTCTCAAAGTTAAAAGCCTTAGGCCTGTCGCACATGGCCTGGCTTAATAGGGACTTTAAGCATGCACGGTTTTCATGACTGCGACGGGCCATGGAAATCGACCCCTCCTCCCACTGGTTCGAGCCGCCTCCATATGCACAGTAATCATTAAGCACGATGCCACAGCTACTGTGGCGCTGTCCGATCAGCTGATGTTTACTATGTACAAGATGGGAATATAATAAAAGTGGGTCCATTCCTTTTCAAAATGTCATTCGAGACATTAGAAAGAAATAAGTTGATTTATGCACTTTGACTCTTGAGATCAGTTAATTTCACAGGATGAGTTCTTGTTACTTTATAATGGAAGATAAGTGTCCATCTGAATTTAAAAAAAAAAAAAAAATCTTTCATTTCTGGGTTTGTTAAATAAAAAAAAGGGTTCACTCAAAAAGTACATTATTTTATATCATGATTTAAATTCACGCTCCACAGCTCATTAAAGACTTAGGCATAGTCCACAGTATCTCAAGTTCTGGGTGCCGTTGCGAAAAGCGTGCTAGCTTAAACGAACCACAAGGTAACATTAACTCTGGGATTAAAACAGGCAACAAATCGGTCTGATGTTTTGGCCATCAGACCAATTTGAAGGTGCACATACAATTCTGCAACATTCAGGTACCATGTATAGTAAGCAAGTAGTGGCTATGAAACAAAACTAAAAAAGTTGGGCATAGGGGGCAAACTAAACAATGATATTTAAAAAAAAAAAAAAAAAAAAAAAAAAAAAGGCTGCAAACCTCAAATTGTGGGGAGAGTGTTCCACAGTTTAGGGGCAGTTCAAAAGCCCTATAGGTTTTTAGAAGGATGTGAGGGGCGGACAGTAAGATCGGAGAATCGGGATGTGCGGAAGTGAATGAGGTTAAAGTAGTCGACCAATCCTACAAAACCAAAAAGATTATAATTGTTTTAATTCTTTGCGTCTATGGGCTGGGGGAAGGTTCCTTTTCAGAATGGAGGATATTTAAAATATCAGGTGTAAATCTTAATATCATACCACATACATTCACATTTGGTAATATAATACGCCGCCAGTGTCCGCAGCCGTGCGTGATCGTTGCACATGCGTCGGAAGGAATCTTCTTGGGCTTTGGCGGGACCACTGGAGACGGAGGCCGTTTCTCCGGGATCGGCGGGACCACGGGAGACTGAGGGCGTTTCTCCGAGATTGGTGAGCGTGTGACAGCAAAGCTTGCTGGAGGTTTTTCTGGCGTTACCGAGCGAAAGTCTAGGACGGTCTCTGTGGTCAGCTGTCTGGTGCTGTTCACAGGCAGGTAGAAAAGTGCCACACCTTCCAGTTTTACACTTTTTGAATAGAATGCTGTACTGAATGCTGCATGAAAGCCCAGCCTCCTTGCTGCACTGCCCAGTAGCTTGCAACTAGAAGCTTATACATTATAGCAACTAGAAGCACTCGGATTGCAAATGTGCGCTATAGTGGTACAAAAAAATAAAAAATAAAAAACCAGTACTTTTAGTGCTAGCAGTATAGTGGCAACCCATTATCAATCTAAGTGCTCGAGTTGCGTGATTACAATTGACCCATAGACTGTATTCCCACTGGCAAACAAGCCAACTACATTACCCAGCGGCTCTATGCGACCCGCAGGTCTGGTCATGCCTGCACAATAATCAGATGGAGCAGCTCAAAAAGGTAGAGCTCCATACAAGGTGAACTTGTTATCCAAGGTTCAACAACCACCCATGGAGCTCCGAGAAAGCACCACAGCTTGCAGCACTCCAAACACAGGAATGGAGTCAATGCCCTCATACTCTCAAATCCCACTCAAATTCCTGGAATTGTAGGTCTCATTCCCACTGGAATCCTGGAATTGTAGGTCTCATTCCCACTGGAATTCTACAAAGTATCCCGTTAAAGCTAGGAGATCACATGTAGCACAAAGGGCAGCTCCTAAGAGATCACATGTAACCAGTGCTTAATTTGAGGGGGAGCCAGGGGGAGCTAGCTCCCCCACCTCTGACGGCCGCTCCCCAAGCTGATCTTGAGCTTGGGGTGCTACTCGTCCCCAGCGCTCCAGGACCTCCGGCTTGACAAATTAAGCACTGCATGTAACACACTAGGAGATCACATGCAACACACAAGGCAGCTCCTCACCTGCGTCGACACCTAGACGCAGGTCCGTACCAGTCAAAGTGGCAAAAATAGGAACAAAGGACATAAACGCCAAGGTCATTTTTGAAAGTTATACGGGGTCTTCCACAATTCAAGAAGAATTTTAACTCCTTTTCCCTGTTCATTGTAAGCCTTCTGCTGCATGGAGCTAGCGAAGCCTAGCTGTGCTGATGTCATACTGCAGTCATGTTTAGTCTTAAAAATACTCCACAAGCGATCATATAATTAATCCGCAACACATTTTAAGACACTACCTCGCATTTATCCATTTGACTCCTGTAAAAGACTAGATTAAAATGGACTTAATTGAAAAGCCATCATCCAAATATTATTGTAAACCACAAGTATAAATAACCTAACAACATAAGAATCAAAATGGATTATGTTGTATTCCATGTTTGTATCATTGTAAACCCGCCATGAAAGTCACAATTTTATGTATGACTTGAGAAAAAAAAAGGTTTCCAACTTTTCTTTGGAACACATAAGCCAGAGATTCTCGTGCAATTTGGATGTTTGATAGGAAAGAAATAACCTACTTTATTGGCAAAAAAATGCATTTTTTTTTTTTACAACTGAAGCATCCTTTAAAACATTGCCACAGTCATATCTAGATTTGTAAATGAGTTGAATCGCTGGCAACCTTTGAGTTTTACTTTTCGATTATGACAGTTGTCAGACATGTGGAGTATTCTTCAAGCATAAAGTTACTCAGAGGACCCTTCATCAATGCCACTGAAGCCTGTAGCAGAGCCCGCAGCAGCAATTGAATGCAACTTACCTCTCGGCTAACAGCCGGGCTAACTGCTTTGCTGTCTGCAGTGTCACAATATTCACACACAAATTAAATAACTCCTTTAACCCTTCAACACCTATAATAGTAAGCAGTCCGTCTGGAATTTATTTATTTTTTTTTTTACATGTAAAAGTGTCAATCAGCTGTGACTCTTTGCTTTTGTTCCTTTTTTTCAGCACCTCTTCTTTTGACACCTGGCAGTTTATTTGTGTTAAGGTCTTATAAAATGTTCTAACAGTGTGTAATAATGGCAAAAAACAAAAAACAAAATCTGTTGGAATTATCTCGATTGCACAAAAATTTAAAACGTTACGGTAATTTAAAAAAAACATTGGAAATCCTGTCGTCGATGACAGCTTTGGCTTTAAAGGGTTAAGACAAGGGAACACGTTTACTCGTACAAAATACACAATGGGCGTTCAAACTATCTTTGAAACTAGTCAATCTTTAGAGGTGTCCCAATCCGATCCCCGGTTGGAGCTCTGAGAAACCACCACAGCTTAGAGCATTCCATACCCAAGAATGGAGTCAAGGTACTCATAATCTCAATTCCCACTCAAAGCATGTCGGAGCCTCAAGGGGAAGAACAATGATTGTGCACAGAGTGCCACAGATAAAAGGTGCTAAAAAAATGCTGCAGTTCAAATCAATCTCTTCCAACATAAAGCCAGACGGTACGATGTTAGAACAGACGTTCACAAACAAGTTTTTGTGCAATGGGAAAAAAAAAAAAATTCAAATGTTAACCCTCATGTCAACTTACTTTGAGTATCAAGTGACAGTGGTGGTTCTCACTGGATAGTTTTGGGGACCACTGGATAGTTTGGGGTACTACCACATTTTGCAATTTCGGGAGTTCCTCGCGGCGTTCTTTAAAACCTAACTGAAGCCAAAAAGGTGATAGGGCATCTCTAAATTTGCTTCAGACCATAGTGTTTGCATTTGAGCTCATGTCTGTCACCGGACGTAGACAAAAATGTAAATATTTGGATGTAATGAGAGAAGCTTCATTAGAATTTCAATAGAGTGGCATACATACAAAATGT